>JAVBJF010001688.1:0-10361 GCA_033439095.1 Pseudococcus viburni
CAGTTTTGACTGCTTTCAACCAGTTTCAACCAATTTTCACAAGTTTGAACCAATTTTTCCCTGTTTCAACCATTTTTCACCAGATTCAACTGGTTCCAATCAGTTCTCTCTGGTTTCAACCAGTTTCACCTGGTTTTGACTGGTTTCAACCAGTTTTCACCTGTTTCAACCAGTTTTCACCAGTTTCAACTGGTTTTGACCAGTTTTGACTGGTTTCAACCAGTTTTGTTTTACCCAATTTTTCTGTGTTTCAACCATTTTTTTCCAGTTTTAACTGGATCCAATCAATTCTCACCGGTTTCACCAGTTTGAACCGGTTTCGACTGGTTTCAACCATTTTTCGCCAGTTTCAACTGGTTCTGACTGGTTTCAACCAGTTTTAACTGGTTTGGACTGGTTTCAACCAGTTTCAACTGTTTTCAACAGATTTCAACCAGTTTGACCATTTTTTTACCAGTTTCAACTGGTTCCAATCAGTTTTCACTGGTTTCAACCAGTGTAAACCGGTTCTGACTGGTCTCAATCAGTTTCAAACAATTTTCCACTGTATCAACTTGGTTTCACCAGTTTCTCCAGTTTCAACGGGTTTTGACTGGTTTCAACCAGTTTCAACTAGTTTTGACTGGTTTCAACCAGTTTCAACTGATTTTGACCGGTTTCAACCAGTTTCAACAGGTTTTGACTGGTTTTAACAGATTTTAACCAGTTTGACCATTTTTTACCAGTTTTAACTGGATCCAATCAATTCTCATCGGTTTCAACTGGTTTTGACTGGTTTCAACCAGTTTCAACTGGTTTTGACTGGTTTCAACCAGTTTCAACTGGTTTTGGCTGGTTTCAACCAGTTTCAACTGGTTTTGACTGGTTTCAACCAGTTTCAACTGGTTCTGACTGGTTTCAACCAGTTTTAACCATTTTCCACCAGTTTCAACTGGATCCAATCAATTCTCACCAGTTTTACCAGTTTGAACGGGTCTCGACTTATTTCAACCAGTTTGACCATTTTTCACCAGATTCAACTGGTTCCAATCAGTTCTCACTGGTTTCACCAGTTTGGGAAAATCGGTTAAAACTGGTTGAAACCAGTTTCAACTGGTTCTGACTGGTTTCAGCCAGTTACGACTGGTTTTGACTGCTTTTAACAGATTTCAACCAGTTTGACCATTTTTCACCAGTTTCAACTGGTTCCAATCAGTTCTCTCTGGTTTCAACCAGTGTTGAACAGTTTTGACTGGTCTCGACCAGTTTCAAACAATTTTCCCTGTATCAACTTGGTTTCACCGGTTTCTCCAGTTTCAAGTGGTTTTGACTGGTTTCAACCAGTTTCACCTGGTTTTGACTGGTTTCAACCAGTTTTAACCGATTTTTACCCGTTTCAACCTGTTTTCACCAGTCCAACCGATTTTCACTCGCTTCAACCTGTTATCATCAGTTCCAACCAGTTCTCATCAGTTTTCACCAATCTGACCAGTTTTCACTGATTTCACCGGTGTTAACCAGTTTTGACTGCTTTCAACCAGTTTCAACCAATTTTCACAAGTTTGAACCAATTTTTCCCTGTTTCAACCATTTTTCACCAGTTTTAACTGGTTCCAATCACTCCTCACTGGTTTCAACCAGTTTCACCTGGTTTTGACTGGTTTCAACCAGTTTTAACCGATTTTCACCCGTTTCAACCTGTTTTCACCAGTTTCAACCGGTTTTGACCAGTTTTGACTGGTTTCAACCAGTTTTACCCAATTTTTCTGTGTTTCAACCATTTTCACCAGTTTTAACTGGATCCAATCAATTCTCACCAGTTTCACCAGTTTGAACCGGTTTCGACCTATTTCAACTGGTTTCAACCATTTTTCGCCAGTTTCAACTGGTTTTCACTGGTTTCAACCAGTTTCAACTAGTTTTGACTAGTTTTGACTGGTTTCAACCAGTTCTATCATTTTTCATCGGTTTCAACTGGTTCCAATCAGTTCTCACTGGTTTCAACCAGTGTTGAACGGTTTTGACTGGTCTCGACCAGTTTCAAACAATTTTCCCTGTATCAACTTGGTTTCACCGGTTTCTCCAGTTTCAACTGGTTTTGACTGCTTTCAACCAGTTTCTACTGGGTTTGACTGCTTTCAACCAGTTTCTACTGGTTTTTTCTCTGGTTTCAACCAGTTTCAACTTGTTTTTACTGGTTTCAACCAGTTTCAACTTTTTACCAGTTTTAACTGGATCCAATCAATTCTCACCGGTTTCACCAATTTGAACTGGTTTTGGCTTGTTTCAACCAGTTTCAACTGGTTTTGACTGGTTTCAACTGATTTCAACTGGTTTTGGCTGGTTTCAACCAGTATCAACTGGTTGTGACTGGCTTCAACCAGTTTCAACTGGTTCTGACTGGTTTCAACCAGTTTTAACCATTTTCCACCAGTTTCAACTGGATCCAATCAATTCTCACCAGTTTTACCAGTTTGAACGGGTCTCGACTTATTTCAACCAGTTTGACCATTTTTCACCAGATTCAACTGGTTCCAATCAGTTCTCACTGGTTTCACCAGTTTGGGAAAATCGGTTAAAACTGGTTGAAACCAGTTTCAACTGGTTCTGACTGGTTTCAGCCAGTTACGACTGGTTTTGACTGCTTTTAACAGATTTCAACCAGTTTGACCATTTTTCACCAGTTTCAACTGGTTCCAATCAGTTCTCTCTGGTTTCAACCAGTGTTGAACAGTTTTGACTGGTCTCGACCAGTTTCAAACAATTTTCCCTGTATCAACTTGGTTTCACCGGTTTCTCCAGTTTCAAGTGGTTTTGACTGGTTTCAACCAGTTTCACCTGGTTTTGACTGGTTTCAACCAGTTTTAACCGATTTTTACCCGTTTCAACCCGTTTTCACCAGTTTCAACCGGTTTTGACCAGTTTTGACTGGTTTCAACCAGTTTTACTTAATTTTTCTGTGTTTCAACCATTTTCACCAGTTTTAACTGGATCCAATCAATTCTCACCGGTTTCACCAGTTTGAACCGGTTTCGACCTATTTCAACCGGTTTCGACCATTTTACGCCAGTGTCATCTGGTATCAACCAGTTTCAACTGGTTCTGACTGGTTTCAACCAGTTTCGACTGGTTTAGACTGGTTTCAACCAGTTTCAACTGGTTTTGGGTTTTGGCTGGTTTCAACCAGTTTCAACCAATTTTTACAAGTTTCAACCAATTTTTCCCAGTTTCAATCATTTTTCTCCAGTTTTAACTGGTTCCAATCACTCCTCACTTGTTTCAACCAGTTTCACTCAGTTTCGACTGGTTTCAACCAGTTTAGACTGGTTTCAACCAGTTTCAACCAGTATTGACTGGTTTCAACCAGTTTCAACCAGTATTGACTGGTTTCAACCAGTTTCAACCAGTATTGACTGGTTTCAACCAGTTTTAACCAATTTTCACCTGTTTCAACTAGTTTTCACCTGTTTCAACTAGTTTTCACCAGTTTCAACCGGTTTTGACCAGTTTTGACTGGTTTTAACCAGTTTTAACTGGTTTTGGCTTGTTTCAACCAGTACTACTGGTTTTGACTGGTTTCAACTAATTTCAACTGGTTTAGGCTGGTTTCAACCAGTTTCAAAAGGTTATTGGTAAAAATTGGAGAGAATCAGTTAGAACTGATTGAAACCAGTCGAAAACCTGTTTAAACTGGTGAAACCAGTGAGAACTGATCGGAACCAGTTGAAACTGGCAAAAAATGGTCGTAACCGGTTGAAATAGGTCAAAACCGGTTCAAACTGGTGAAACCGGTGAGAATTGATTGGATCCAGTTAAAACTGGTGAAAATGGTTGAAACACAGAAAAATTAAGGTAAAACTGGTTGAAACCAGTCAAAACTGGTCAAAACCGGTTGAAACTGGTGAAAAATGGTAAAACTGGTTGAAATCTGTTGAAACCAGTTAAAACTGGTTGAAACCAGTCAAAACCAGTTGAAACTGGTTGATACCAGTCAAAACCGGTTGAAACTGGATGAAACCAGTCAAAACCAGTTGAAACTGATTGAAACCAGTCAAAACCAGTTGAAACTGGTTGAAACCAGTCAAAACCAGTTGAAACTTTTTGAAAACGGCCATAATCCATTCAAACTGGTGAAACCAGTAAGAACTGATTGGAACCAGTTGAAACTGGTGAAAATTGGTGAAAACTGATTAAAACACTGGTAAATCGGTTGAAACAAGTCGAAACCAGTCAAAACTGGTTGAAATCAGTCAAAACTGGCTAAAACCAGTCAAAACTGGTTGAAACCAGTCAAAACTGGTTGAATGGTGAGAACTGGCTGAAAATGGTGAGACTGGTAAAACTGGTTAAAACACTGCAAAATTGGTTGAAACAGGTTGAAACCAGTCAATACTGGTTGAAACTGGTTGAAACCAGTCAATACTGGAAAATTGTTTGAAAGTGGTTGAGACCAGTCAAAACAGGTTAACGCTGGTTGAAACCATTGAAAACTGGTCAAATTGGTGAAAACTGGTGATAATCGGTTAGAACTGATTGAAACCAGGCAATTTGTGAGTACTTATCCTTCCATGCGGAACATTCAGCATCGCCACTTTGTTTTAAAACTTGAAGTGCACGAATCCGATCATCTCAAAATTCTTCATCTAAACAAAGCACAGCATTGAAAATTACGCCAAAGAAACACTTTTGATCTACAAAACAAAAATACCTACCCATCCTAATACCATTAAGTCGAACCGTTTTGTATTTTTCAGTTACATCCTCTAATCATTTGATTTCAGCTTCAATACAATTTTTTTCGTCATCAAAATCTTCTCGTTGAGGCGATAGTGCAAAACTAGAAAAAAATACGACTATTAAACCAATTGCTCAGATCCGAGTTTATCTGAAATACAATTTACTCGTACTCAATCATCTGCACGTCGTCTTCTTCAACTTCTGGCAACATATGTAAATGTTTAAGAGCCGTTTGTTGGCCGGAAGTTGATCCAAGAATTCAGGTTACTCCTGATTGACTGCGGAGTCCGTGGGACCTTCACCTCTTGCGACATTTTGGCAAATTCCATCACAGCCTACCGAAGAAAAAATGTCAACTCAAGCATTTCAACCAGTTTCAACTGGTTCCAATCAGTTCTCACTGGTTTTACCAATTTGAACAGGTTTCGACTGGTTTCAATCAGTTCTACCCGATTCTCACCAATTCTTACCAATTTGAACAGTTTTCACTGGTTTCAACCAGTGTTAACCGATTTTGACTGGATTCAATCAGTTCCAACCGATTTTCACTCGCTTCAACCTGTTATCATCAGTTCCAACCAGTTCTCATCAGTTTTCACCAATCTGACCAGTTTTCACTGATTTCACCGGTGTTAACCAGTTTTGACTGCTTTCAACCAGTTTCAACCAATTTTCACAAGTTTGAACCAATTTTTCCCTGTTTCAACCATTTTTCACCAGTTTTAACTGGTTCCAATCACTCCTCACTGGTTTCAACCAGTTTCACCTGGTTTTGACTGGTTTCAACCAGTTTTAACCGATTTTCACCCGTTTCAACCTGTTTTCACCAGTCCAACCGATTTTCACTCGCTTCAACCTGTTATCATCAGTTCCAACCAGTTCTCATCAGTTTTCACCAATCTGACCAGTTTTCACTGATTTCACCGGTGTTAACCAGTTTTGACTGCTTTCAACCAGTTTCAACCAATTTTCACAAGTTTGAACCAATTTTTCCCTGTTTCAACCATTTTTCACCAGTTTTAACTGGTTCCAATCACTCCTCACTGGTTTCAACCAGTTTCACCTGGTTTTGACTGGTTTCAACCAGTTTTAACCGATTTTCACCCGTTTCAACCTGTTTTCACCAGTTTCAACCGGTTTTGACCAGTTTTGACTGGTTTCAACCAGTTTTACCCAATTTTTCTGTGTTTCAACCATTTTCACCAGTTTTAACTGGATCCAATCAATTCTCACCAGTTTCACCAGTTTGAACCGGTTTCGACCTATTTCAACTGGTTTCAACCATTTTTCGCCAGTTTTAACTGGTTCTGACTGGTTTCAACCAGTTTCAACTAGTTCCGACTGGTTTTAACAGATTTCAACCAGTTTGACCATTTTTCACCAGTTTCAACTGGTTCCAATCAGTTCTCACTGGTTTCAACCAGTGTTGAACGGTTTTGACTGGTCTCGACCAGTTTCAAACAATTTTCCCTGTATCAACTTGGTGTCACCGGTTTCTCCAGTTTCAACTGGTTTTGACTAGTTTCAACTGATTTCAACTGGTTTTGGCTTGTTTCAACCGGTTTTAACTGGTTTTGACTGGTTAAAACCAGTTTCAACCAGTTTTGACTGGTTTCAACCAGTTTCAACCATTTTTTACCAGTTTTAACTGGATCCAATCAATTCTCACCGGTTTCACCAATTTGAACTGGTTTTGGCTTGTTTCAACCAGTTTCAACTGGTTTTGACTGGTTTCAACTGATTTCAACTGGTTTTGGCTGGTTTCAACCAGTATCAACTGGTTGTGACTGGCTTCAACCAGTTTCAACTGGTTCTGACTGGTTTCAACCAGTTTTAACCATTTTCCACCAGTTTCAACTGGATCCAATCAATTCTCACCAGTTTTACCAGTTTGAACGGGTCTCGACTTATTTCAACCAGTTTGACCATTTTTCACCAGATTCAACTGGTTCCAATCAGTTCTCACTGGTTTCACCAGTTTGGGAAAATCGGTTAAAACTGGTTGAAACCAGTTTCAACTGGTTCTGACTGGTTTCAGCCAGTTACGACTGGTTTTGACTGCTTTTAACAGATTTCAACCAGTTTGACCATTTTTCACCAGTTTCAACTGGTTCCAATCAGTTCTCTCTGGTTTCAACCAGTGTTGAACAGTTTTGACTGGTCTCGACCAGTTTCAAACAATTTTCCCTGTATCAACTTGGTTTCACCAGTTTCTCCAGTTTCAACTGGTTTTGACTGGTTTCAACCAGTTTCAACTGGTTTTGACTGGTTTCAACCAGTTTTAACCGATTTTTACCCGTTTCAACCCGTTTTTACCCGTTTCAACCCGTTTTCACCAGTTTCAACCGGTTTTGACCAGTTTTGACTGGTTTCAACCAGTTTTACTTAATTTTTCTGTGTTTCAACCATTTTCACCAGTTTTAACTGGATCCAATCAATTCTCACCGGTTTCACCAGTTTGAACCGGTTTCGACCTATTTCAACCGGTTTCGACCATTTTACGCCAGTGTCATCTGGTATCAACCAGTTTCAACTGGTTCTGACTGGTTTCAACCAGTTTCGACTGGTTTAGACTGGTTTCAACCAGTTTCAACTGGTTTTGGGTTTTGGCTGGTTTCAACCAGTTTCAACCAATTTTTACAAGTTTCAACCAATTTTTCCCAGTTTCAATCATTTTTCTCCAGTTTTAACTGGTTCCAATCACTCCTCACTTGTTTCAACCAGTTTCACTCAGTTTCGACTGGTTTCAACCAGTTTCGACTGGTTTCAACCAGTTTCAACCAGTATTGACTGGTTTCAACCAGTTTCAACCAGTATTGACTGGTTTCAACCAGTTTTAACCAATTTTCACCTGTTTCAACTAGTTTTCACCTGTTTCAACTAGTTTTCACCAGTTTCAACCGGTTTTGACCAGTTTTGACTGGTTTTAACCAGTTTTAACTGGTTTTGGCTTGTTTCAACCAGTACCACTGGTTTTGACTGGTTTCAACTAATTTCAACTGGTTTAGGCTGGTTTCAACCAGTTTCAAAAGGTTATTGGTAAAAATTGGAGAGAATCAGTTAGAACTGATTGAAACCAGTCGAAAACCTGTTTAAACTGGTGAAACCAGTGAGAACTGATCGGAACCAGTTGAAACTGGCAAAAAATGGTCGTAACCGGTTGAAATAGGTCAAAACCGGTTCAAACTGGTGAAACCGGTGAGAATTGATTGGATCCAGTTAAAACTGGTGAAAATGGTTGAAACACAGAAAAATTAAGGTAAAACTGGTTGAAACCAGTCAAAACTGGTCAAAACCGGTTGAAACTGGTGATAAATGGTAAAACTGGTTGAAATCTGTTGAAACCAGTTAAAACTGGTTGAAACCAGTCAAAACCAGTTAAAACTGGTTGATACCAGTCAAAACCGGTTGAAACTGGATGAAACCAGTCAAAACCAGTTGAAACTGATTGAAACCAGTCAAAACCAGTTGAAACTGGTTGAAACCAGTCAAAACCAGTTGAAACTTTTTGAAACCGGCCATAATCCATTCAAACTGGTGAAACCAGTGAGAACTGATTGGAACCAGTTGAAACTGGTGAAAATTGGTGAAAACTGATTAAAACGCTGGTAAATCGGTTGAAACAAGTCGAAACCAGTCAAAACTGGTTGAAACTGGTTGAAACCAGTCAATACTGGTTGAAACTGGTTGAAACCAGTCGAAACTGGGTGAAACTGGAGAAACTGGTGAAACCAAGTTGATACAGGGGAAAATTGTTTGAAAGTGGTTGAGACCAGTCAAAACAGGTTAACGCTGGTTGAAACCATTGAAAACTGGTCAAATTGGTGAAAACTGGTGATAATCGGTTAGAACTGATTGAAACCAGGCAATTTGTGAGTACTTATCCTTCCATGCGGAACATTCAGCATCGCCACTTTGTTTTAAAACTTGAAGTGCACGAATCCGATCATCTCAAAATTCTTCATCTAAACAAAGCACAGCATTGAAAATTACGCCAAAGAAACACTTTTGATCTACAAAACAAAAATACCTACCCATCCTAATACCATTAAGTCGAACCGTTTTGTATTTTTCAGTTACATCCTCTAATCATTTGATTTCAGCTTCAATACAATTTTTTTCGTCATCAAAATCTTCTCGTTGAGGCGATAGTGCAAAACTAGAAAAAAATACGACTATCAAACCAATTGCTCAGATCCGAGTTTATCTGAAATACAATTTACTCGTACTCAATCATCTGCACGTCGTCTTCTTCAACTTCTGGCAACATATGTAAATGTTTAAGAGCCGTTTGTTGGCCGGAAGTTGATCCAAGAATTCAGGTTACTCCTGATTGACTGCGGAGTCCGTGGGACCTTCACCTCTTGCGACATTTTGGCAAATTCCATCACAGCCTACCGAAGAAAAAATGTCAACTCAAGCATTTCAACCAGTTTCAACTGGTTCCAATCAGTTCTCACTGGTTTTACCAATTTGAACAGGTTTCGACTGGTTTCAATCAGTTCTACCCGATTCTCACCAATTCTTACCAATTTGAACAGTTTTCACTGGTTTCAACCAGTGTTAACCGATTTTGACTGGATTCAATCAGTTCCAACCGATTTTCACTCGCTTCAACCTGTTATCATCAGTTCCAACCAGTTCTCATCAGTTTTCACCAATCTGACCAGTTTTCACTGATTTCACCGGTGTTAACCAGTTTTGACTGCTTTCAACCAGTTTCAACCAATTTTCACAAGTTTGAACCAATTTTTCCCTGTTTCAACCATTTTTCACCAGTTTTAACTGGTTCCAATCACTCCTCACTGGTTTCAACCAGTTCCAACTGGTTTTGACTGGTTTCAACCAGTTTTAACTGATTTTCACCTTTTTCAATCAGTTTTCACCAGTTCCAACCGATTTTCACTCGCTTCAACCTGTTATCATCAGTTCCAACCAGTTCTCCCCAGTTTTCACAAATCTGACCAGTTTTCACTGGTTTCACCTGTGTTGACCGGTTTTGACTGCTTTCAACAAGTTTCAACTAACTGGTTCCAATCAATTCTTACTGGTTTCAACCAGTTTCAACTGGTTTTGACTGCTTTCAACCAGTTTTAACCGATTTTCACCTGTTTCAACCAGTTTTACCAGTTTCAAACCGGTTTTGACTAGTTTTGACTGGTTTCAACCAGTTTTACCCAATTTTTCTGTGTTTCAACCAGTTTTCACCAGTTTTAACTGGATCCAATCAATTCTCACCAGTTTCACCAGTTTGAACCGGTTTCGACCTATTTCAACTGGTTTCAACCATTTTTCGCCAGTTTTAACTGGTTCTGACTGGTTTCAACCAGTTTCAACTAGTTCCGACTGGTTTTAACAGATTTCAACCAGTTTGACCATTTTTCACCAGTTTCAACTGGTTCCAATCAGTTCTCACTGGTTTCAACCAGTGTTGAACGGTTTTGACTGGTCTCGACCAGTTTCAAACAATTTTCCCTGTATCAACTTGGTTTCACCGGTTTCTCCAGTTTCAACTGGTTTTGACTGGTTTCAACCAGTTTCAACTGGTTTTGGCTTGTTTCAACCGGTTTTAACTGATTTTGACTGGTTAAAACCAGTTTCAACCAGTTTTGACTGGTTTCAACCAGTTTCAACCATTTTTTACC
>JAVBJF010001689.1:0-10348 GCA_033439095.1 Pseudococcus viburni
CATTTTAAAAAGCTCAAGTATCAAATCTGCGTGTATCATTGTCCCAAAAACTAACGAAATCTGACTAATAAATTTTTAATTTTCATTGTTTCAAAAAACCCCCATTTCAGATTAGTACCCAAAATCAACCTTTATGTACCTCCCTCCAAATTGAAAATGATCTAACAGGAATAAAGATAAATCGAAAATGACTTTGGTAGATAGGTACTAAACTATTTTCAATTTCTTATGGGAGTTTTTACCATAAAATTGAATTTTTTTTCAAAGCTATGATCTAAAAAAAGAAACAGGTGTACATACCTAATTGAAAATTTTAAGATTTTCCTTCTTCCAATTCTTCACATTTTCATCAATTTAAGAAGAAAATGAATGAAATACAGGAAGATTTTTAATTTTAAGGTAGTTCTTCGAGTGTTGCGTTTTTTCCTGTTCTATTGGTTCGCCTGCCTACTCCGAGGGCTCTATAGAGCTCTCTTTTGGGGGGGGGGGGGGGGGGGGGGGGGGTCGCCCGTTTTTTTAAGTATATGAAGTTCTGGGAATTTCCCACGCAGTGAACAAATTTTCCCCCCCAGTGATTTCGATTTCCCAAGTAAATGTTTACCTCAAAAATCAAGAAAAATTACAAATTCGTTGTTTAAAAAAGCAAAAATATAGAAAGAGCAATAAAATTTTCAAAAAACTCTTGGCCTCGCTGCGCTCGGCCTTATTGCATTTTTTTTCTTCCATAGTTTTAAAATATCGAAATTTTTTTACTACGTTTTTTTTTTGTATTTTCCTCAAAATTATTTCAACTAATTTTATCATACATATTTTTTATTCTCAAAAATTTATTCTCAATGTTTGAAAATTAAATTGATATTTTTCAAAGTAGAAGGGGCCGATTTTTCATTTAGGTTTATTAATAAGTAGTTCAAAATATGTTTTCTTGCACCTTGAATTGGAGGTTTCTAAAATTTTTGCCCCTAGTTCGCTCGGTTTATCTTCTCAAATTCTCAATAAAACTACAAAATCTCATTTATTAAAATTATGAATTTTCTTGAAATTTTTTCGCCCTCGCTTCGCTCGGGACAAAAACAATTTCTCAAGAATTTTCAATATCAATGAGAATATTGTAATTTAAAAAAAATACTCCTTCAAAATTTAGTTCGATCGAAAATTTGTGCCATCTACCTCGGCCCCCCCAAAAAGTCAATCTTTTTTATCCCCAAATAAATTTGATTTTCCAAATTTTCAATTATTTTCGCTGTACCTAGACCTACCGTTTACAAAAAATGTAGTTAGTTTGAAGTCCAGGATAAGTTCATAGGTAGTAAAAAGCATTCTCGAGGGGAGGGGGAGTAAAAAAAGGCTTATTGATGTAGGTATGTAGTTGAGAAATTCGAAATTCTGAAGGGATCTTCACTGATTTACCACCCCCCCCACCACCACTTCTTCACGCCCCTCTTCCCATTATGCCTTCGGAACGTCACTGGGCCTAACATTTGACCACCAGCGCCTCATCCCCGGAGCCCCCTGTAAGAGTTTCCCACGCAGTGAAGATTGCTTAAAAAATGGGCTGGGGGGGGGTGGGTTTTGAGTTTTTCGTTCAATAACTTTGATGTTTTTTAACGGTGATATTATTTTTGGGCGAATTGGTCAAGCTATTTCTGAGAAATCTTCAGAAAACGCTCACAAATATCTACTTTTTGAGCTTCTAGTCAGGTCTCACTCGTACAAAAAAAGGCTTCCACGCGAAATTCCTGTTAAAAATTTTTTATGATTGATTCTTATTCTGGACACTAAAACAAAGAAATTAAGCCCGTAAGCCCTTTTTCTCATTTTTCCTTTGCCCAGGGTCCACCCCCAACATTTCAAACGCATGTATTGCCTTATCTACGGATCGTGTTGAAAAAATTTTCAAACAAAAGTTGTTCCTCAGCACCTAATGTACATTTTCATTTATTATCAAAATCCATTTTGTAGCAACTCCTGTCCCCCAAATTTGAAAATAGAACAGTTTTCAGAAAACTTCAAAATCACGTTTTCTTCATTTTAAGCGAAAAGTTTCAGAGATACGGTTAAATTTGTAACCACAAAAAGTATTCAGAATTGAATTTCTTTCCAATGAGCTTTATAACGACCATTTTCACCAACTTTTTCCGACAGGGGTTTTCTCCCCAACCCCCTTATCTCAAAAGTTGGACCCACGAAAAAAAATTGAACGATTTTTGTTCTTCGATATCTAATGCATAATTTCATCTATTATCAAAGTTCATTTTGGAGCAAATTTTGTTTCGTGGACCCAATTTTTGGGGAAAAACTGGTGAAAATGGTCGTGATAGAGCTCAATGGAAAGGAAATTCAATTTTGAATACTTTTTGTGATTACAAATTTTGTCGTATCTCCGAAACTATTTGTTTAAAATTAAGAAAACGTGATTTTGAGGTTTTCTCAAAAACATGTTTTGTTTCCAAATTTGGGGGCAGGAGTTGCTCCAAAATGAATTTTGATGAGAAATGAAAATGTACATTAGGTGCTAAGGAAACAACTTTTTGTTTGAAAAATTTTTCATTACGACCCATAGATAGGCGATACACACGTTTGAAATGTTGGGGGTGGACCCTGGTGAAAGGGGGAGGTGATAAAAGAGGCATAAATGGGCTTAATTTCTTTGTTTTAGGGCCCAGAACAAGAATCAATCATAAAATCAATTTTAACAGGAATAGCGCGCGGATGTACGATTAAGATCTTATTCCCCAAAATACGTCGACAATCTCAAATGGAGTGTTATTTTATCTTTTTCAAGTGTTTTATTCGAATAATTACATAGATCCACTACAAGCATTTAATTATATTTTCTTCTTGTTTAATGCTTGTATTATCATTATATCCGATTACAATAATATGAAAGCAGTTCCTCTACATTTAAATAACTTATTCACATGGGCCATGCGGTTAACGCCTTCCTATCTATCATTTGATAGAACGAGGAATTATTAATAATGAAATACAACTACATATGTACGAATCACTTTCCTAATTTGATATACCTAACGCTTGAAAACCCCAATTCCCCAGTTACATAAACAGTAACATCACAAATGCAACAAAAAATATGGCAATTCTTTTTGATAAAAAAATACCATATCGACAGTTTTTGCTCGTCGAGACAGAGCTTGTATAGTTTACCCAACGAAGTGCACGTAAATTAAAATTTTTTATTCAATTTAAACGTTATAATGAAAGAAGTAATATTGCTATTATTGACATTAAATGTTGTATTTTCTGGAGCTAAATTTCTCAGACGAAGGGAACTTTGGAAATTCGACAATGAACCTACTTCAATTCCAAATTCCGAAGATGATGAAATTATAGTGGACCCTTACCCTATCACATTTTCGCAAAAATTGGATCACTTTAATCCAAGCAATGATCAAAGATGGAATCAAGTATGTTAATCTATCCATGTACCTACTACCTAACTACCTATCACATAAAAAATTATTGTTTCAGGTCTTATGACTTCATATCGTACCTATAACTAAGAATACCAACGTTGAAAATTTTCATATGAAATTTCAAATTAAGAAATTATGCATTGCAGCGAGAAAACATTTTCTATTATTTAATCATAAAGTATTGAATTAAATTTTTTAATAGAAAATATTTTATCTTCAGATCGAATGGAAGTAGGAAAATTGGAATCTGATATGAAAGGAAGAACAGCATGAAATGCAGGTTAAAATCCTCCATTTACAAAATTTTTAATTGCTGAAATTGATTTTTTGATTTTTGACGAGTCGAATTTTTGAAATTAAAATTTTGTACCATTACAGCAAAATTTCATTATTGAAAAAGCTCACATATTCTGGCAATAGAAATTTCAGTCAAGAATATAGCTTTGCGTACA
Organism: Pseudococcus viburni; assembly: GCA_033439095.1. Taxonomy (NCBI): domain Eukaryota; kingdom Metazoa; phylum Arthropoda; class Insecta; order Hemiptera; family Pseudococcidae; genus Pseudococcus; species Pseudococcus viburni. Next base: position 3,890 of record JAVBJF010001689.1, read on the forward strand.
AAACTGACTTCTACTTTGGTCGCCTATTTTCAGACATCCGGCTGAAAAAATTTATGTACTTTCCACTCATCAAATACCGTATAAGTAGGGGTGTGATAAAAACTGTCAACTGCTTTCAAATTGTCATTTATGCCCACACAGCGTTCCTGGTACTTCAGGCGCATATTATAAAAAGGGTGGACCAGTATTTTTGTTTGATAAATGGCGAATGGTCTGTAGATGATGATTAAAGGAGGTTTCGACGAATCCTGGATATCATATGCGAAACGTCTACACGCAATGTTGCTTCTCACTAGAGCATCGTTTCCTTTCTTTCTACGGAAAAAGTTGGCCAGAAAAGTAAAGGGATATCATATGTGAGCCTTGATATAGAAACTACCCTTAGGTGTCAAAAATTAGTTTTTGAGTTGACACCGATTTTTGACTTTTCAGAGAAGAATAAGAAGAGAATCAAGGGGGAACCTCAACTCAAAAAAACCAATTTTTGGCACCTAAGGGGTGATTTTTATATTTATCGCAGGCTCAGATATATTTATCATATCCGATTCAAAGAGTTACGTATTTAAAAATTGATAATTTTTTTATAGAAACAGTATACGTTATTTAAGTACTGCCACAAGCCTTGGCGGATATTGCAAACTTTATTACAGTTGTAACTGAAGTATATGACCTAGATAAACATCAGAAATGGATTGTATTTGGATGCTCTTACGCAGGTGTGTTGGCTGCATGGGCTCGATTGAATATCCGCTTTTGATTCATTGGCGCTGTTGCTTCCAGTGCACCGCTTTTATCGAAATAGATTATGATGGTATGTATAGAAAAAGTCAATGCTTGAGAGTTGAAATTTTAATTCGTGGAATTTATATTCTAATGAATATTTCAATAGATTACTCTCCAAATCTCGAAAGATCATTAAAATCTTACGATCCAAAGTGGACGTCGAAAGTGTTACTCAAGTTGGTGAAGAAATTGCTCATCTCATTGATAGTACTGAAAATTTAAAAAAATTCTCGCGGTTATTTGAGTAAGGAATACGGTTTCATTTTGCTGATTGTGATTCTCGCATGTGAAAAGATTTTTTTATGCTTTTTATTTCTTATTCGTGTTCTTATTTTTTTATGGTAGTTTTTGCGATGAAGATGATGAATCAGCAATATTACCCGATATAAAATCAGCCTTATTTACCGAGATGACGAACATTCTTTCCGATTGCCTGTCCAAACAACGATACAATCATCACTCCCAGTTTCCCATATTTTTGTGACATTATGATCAATTATAATTGGAACAAAGGTGAGTCTAGATGGATATAGGGTAAGTAGATCGTTTTTTCAAATTTTTTCCGAAATTTAAATGATGGAGAAGCTGCGATGATGACGTAGACCTCAAAGAGCGAACAGGTTAAAATTTCAACCTCCCTGACCTCAGTCCTATCCCTGTCTAGTCGCCCTTCAAATTCGACTGTTATGTATCCATTTAGAAAATAGAAAAAATAGTTCTGATACCGATGTTTTCACCAAAAAGTATCATCAGAATTCACCGAGTCCACTTTTCACATTTACTTATATCCGATTTTTTTAGAGGTAGGTACTCGGGCGACATCTTTTTTCCTACCATTCAAACAAAAAAAATTATTTTTGGAAAAAATCCTCGAAAGGATCTTTAAAAATTAATTTTTTTAGATTTTTTGAAAGTTAAAAAACACAAAAAAGTGATTTTTTTATGCACCCCTGAAAATTGGATAAAAGTGAAAAGTGAGAGTCCAATGAAATTTTCAGTAAAAACATTTTATACTGATACCATTTTTTGATAAAATATTAAAAATTTTTTAATTTTTTAATTTTTTCAATTTCTTTGAATTTTAAAGGAATTTTGGGCAGGGGTAAGGGTTGATACGAGATGATTGGAAATTTTCATTAGGTTTTTGCTACCCATTTTCATTCAAAGCGCACAAATATTCTATTTAAAACTCTTCTCAAAATTTTTTCAGCTTGAAGGTTTGCTGAACTTGTAAAAACATTCATCAAATCTAATGAAAATAACACTGATGATTCCTCGGAACCGTTAAGTAGTATTTATTATGCTCGCTCTTATTTGTCCAAATTCCGAATATACCCGTCCTATCACCTAGCATGCACTGAACGTCATCTAGATATGTGTAGAATGGGGGGTTTATTTCTAGATGAAGCTATGGTCCTTATAAATATCAAAAATTAGATAAATAGGAAGTCTATAGAAATGTCAGAGAATGCGAAAGGAAATCTATTTTCAGGTCTGTACAAGTCTCAATATCTTAGACAAACATGTTGAATATAATTGACATATTTTTAGACATGAAATAGACATCTTTCACACCACCTAGTCTCTAGTGACAGATTTGATCACAAATAGAAGGGAGTGAATTTAACTTTTCATTTCAAATGGATATCTTCTGCACAAGTTGGGTCTAATTTTACCTGGTTGATAATGTTTTTCTAGATGATGTCTTATTGACATCTTAGACAGACACTCAAATAGGGTATCTCGCACTGAACCTTATCTCCCAGCCAGTATAAAAAATTAAAAAGCCACATGGAGAGATTCCATCACTCCATGTGGCATCTATTTTTGGTATTCTACAATTATTCAATGTTTGTAGTTAGAGTGTCTTGTGTTAAATATCTATTCAATGTCTAATTATTGTCATCTCTTAGATATATGTATTTAGACTTACTTTACACTTATCTTTTCTATCCTTGGTTTAGAGGAGACGAAGCACCACCATGTAGGTTCAGATTCACTACCAAAAGTATACTTTAACATGAAAATTTTTTTTTTAAATTTAATACAAATTGGGGAAAATTCTTTTACTTTTTTAACATATTACAGTAAAAAATTTTTAGAGCACATTCAAAAATTTATAGAATTGCTCCCTTCAGGACCAAATCCTCAAATTCACATTTCATGATAAAAAAGGGGAAGTAAATTCTAGAAAAATTAGAATTTTTGGAGTTTTTAAAATACAAAATCAAAATTTTATGTTTTTAAAGCACAATTTTTTTAAAAAGTGGTATATCAAAATGCATGTTTTTGAGGTGTATACAAAGGGGCAGGGTATAACCACGGGTAAGAGGTGAATTTAGCCCCAGCTCCGATTTTTAGGGAATCCACCCCTCCCCCTCCTAGATGGTGCCACTTGAATGTAAAAAAATCCCCAAAAATTTCGACCCCCCACCCACCATTTTTGATTTATGGCCTATTTTAAATTGCGCTTATTTTCAGAAATTTTTTATTTTAAATAACAAGAAGGTAATTTGTAATTTTCTGTTCTTAAGTACAAAGTTAAGGATATACATTTTATAGAGGTGTACTTCCGATAATTTTTTTTTTCGTATTTTTTATGCACTCCATGAGGGTTGGGGCTTTTCAAGTTTTCCGCAGTAAAAGAGGTTTAATAGCGAAATTTTTCTACTCTTCAAAAATATCCCTGAAATATTATTTCAAATGTAAATTCCTCACCTTTCAACGTATTCACTTTTAGCGATTTCCTTGTACTAAGGGACTAAAAAATCTTAAAAAACCTGTACAAAAATGTTGTTTATTTTATAGATTTTTCAAATTTTTAACGTTTTTATATAGAAAAAATGACAAAATTTAAAAAATCTAATATCGAATTTGTGTTTTTTCGGGCCAAAATAACCCTGATAAACACCCTTTTTTTTTGCGATCGTTTTCTGTAAAAGTCTGAAAATTTCATTTTTTTTGTCATGAAAAATCAATGGAAACAATGAAATTTTCAAGACTTTTTTTTTTATGGAAAAGATCACGAAAGAAATGTTTGTTTCAAGGTATTTTGGCCAGCCAAACACGAATTCGACGTTGGTTTTTTCTCATTTTGGGTCATTTCCTTCCCCCAATAAAACATTCAAAATTTTGAAAATTCTGTCAAATTAGCAATATTTTTTGTACAGGTTTTTCGGAATTTTTCGGTCCTTTCGTACAAGGAAATCGCCAAACGTGACAAATACGTGAGGTTAATGTTTATAACGTTTAAAAAAACACATTTTAGGAATATTTTAAAAAGAAGCCGGATTTTGCTGTTGAAACCCTCTTTTTTATATTTTTTAAAATTTCAAATGACGAAAACTTCATGAATGCAACACCAAATCAGTTTTTAATAAAATACATAAGTTCATGGTCTAAAACAGGATGTCCTAATAAAAGTGGACTAAATTAACATCAAAATATGAAAATTGAACAATTGATGGTCTAAAACAAGATGTTTATATTATTGTGGAATATCCAGATTATCAATAGACCAACTATTAAAAAAATGAATAAATTAAAATGGTCCTAAAAAAGGATGTCTTGTAAGATGTGGGACTAGCCTTTGATGGTAGAATTGGGTTGGAATCTTATTTTAAACTTCATTTAATGGTTTTGAACATACATTCCCACTCTACCACCTGCTGTCATGGAGACTACATTATTCTTTACACTTGAAATAGATATTTATCTGTTGACTTTTGAACATGTTTTTAACTTTGTCTAGAAGATTCTAAATTTCAAATCTATTAGACTCAATTATTACTCAGGAAAAAAAGATCAAAAAAACATATGTTTCATATGATTGACTATCATACATAGTTTTTTTAATGTTCAAAGACTTCATCTAAATTCTACACCAAAACCCCATCTAAAATGATATCATTTCAGATTTAGATATTTTAAAGATGAAGTTTGAACTTTGCTATAGTATCTATAATACGACTTTCGTGCTGCTAGGGAAATGTCTTACATTAGATGTATAGGTACACTAAATTTGTTTTTTGATTTGAATAACAATTTACAAAAAAATTATTCCTACATTTAGAAAAGGCATACACGATTATCAAGTTGTTTCAGAAATGGGGGGCTTCACTAACAAAATGGTAATAAAACAGTTTTCTCTATTTACCCAAGTCGAATTCGTCCCAATTGAAAAGCGGTTAAAAGAGTCGTTGGCGAGCAATTTTTTCGGCCCAAAGTAAGTAGATTCCCAATTTGGGTTTTCATTCGTTTATTTCAAGATTAAAATCACGAAGGGAACCCAATTTTTTCCAAGTTTTTTGGTTGCAAAGGAAATGAATGAGAAAATGAACCATCAATATGCTTTACGGAGGATTAGATTTCCGTTGGGAATACATTATTTATCCCGGATCTCTTCGATCCTTGGTTTATACTTTATGGACTTTAAACGAGACACAAAGAGCTCTTTATTTCAAACGATTTTCATAAATGGTAGGGTTTTTTTTTCCAATAATTTTTCTATCCTAATTTCTTTTAGGTTAGATTATGCTTTTGAAATGTTATCTTTATTTCAGGAACTTCACATTGCCTGGATACAAATTTTCGGCCTCAATGGAAGATATCGTCGAATTTTGAAAATGCCCGCAAAAAAGTAAAAAAATATTGAAAATGTGGCCTGAAAAAGTAATTCATAACGTGATCAAATAAATTAAATTTCAAAAATAAGAAATTAATATCGTTAATGTTGAATTTTGTAAGTAAATTTTGTAGTAGCAGGTGATAAGTGGATAATTTTCCCTTCATAAACTTTTAATCCATTAGACAAGGGTAAAAAAAAAAAAAATGAAAAACCCAAAAAATCCTTGTTTTTTTGAATTTTTCCAGCAGTTTTTACAGGCATTTTAAGTCTAATTTTTTTTGCAATTTCTGGACTACTTCTAACGTAGGTTATTTTTAAAATTTTTAAAATAATAATTAAGCCTCAAAAAACTTGGAAAATATAAGCATGATTCTGCGATGAAAAATTCATCGCAAATTCATCGGGGGGGGGGGGGGGGGGGGCAGACAAAATTTTCGGGAAATCGTGAAATGAAAAATTCATTTCATATTTTTCCATTCCCATCCTTTAAAAACTCGGAAAATGCTTGCGATGGTTCTGCCAAAAATGCTCACCAGGGAGGTATCTCAAACTCAAAAAAGTAAAATTTTTGAGCCCAAACAGGGTGTCTAACAAAATTTTCAAAACCCCAAACAGGACAAACAGGACCTTTCACCAGGAAAAAAGAAACCTTTAAAAAATCGGTTTTCTGATCGATTTTTTACCCCCCCCCCCCCCAAAAAAAAAAAAAATCCTATTGTAGCAAAAAAAATTGGAACGAATTTTTTTCAATAATTGTTAAAATGAGCAAAAATTTCATTTTAAAAATTCAAGGAAAAGGAAGATGAATACAAAAAATCTTATCCTGTATATAAACAACTAAGAACGGGAACATTAGATAGTATACTAAAAAAAAAAAGTTCCGAAAAAAATTAGCTATTTTTTTAAATTTTTTTAAAAATTTTTTTTCAATTACGATCAAATTTATTGAAATTTTTTTCTATTTTGGTGGGGTGGAAATTTCAAAATTGTTACAAAACGGACTTTTTTACTGAAAAAACCCCCCCAAAAAGTACAAAAAAGGGCAAACA
>JAVBJF010000169.1:600000-814881 GCA_033439095.1 Pseudococcus viburni
TTACGAAATTGTAAGCAAAAAGTAAAAAAATGTGTAAGTTCCTAATTTCGTCGCTCCCTCAAAATCTGTTGAAAATCCTTCTAAAGGTATAAAGTCGTAATTTTGACACATAATACACAACAGTATATTTATATGTACTTTCAAGTTCTGCATCCATGGTTTAGGTGAACTGGCTGGTTCAACTCGTTATTTCAAATTTTCCATCATTTTTCGATGCTTTTATAGAAAATTAGAGGAGGGGGACGAAATTTAGTTCACATTTTCTCTAGATCAAAAAACGACCACTGCTGGTTTTTGGCCTGAGCCTCAATATGATAAAAATTTGGGGAAAAACGATCCCTGGGGTTATGTCCCAAGGTTTCAGGTACCCCAATCACGTTTTGTTAGTTTCACAAAATCAAATGGCGAGGGCGCAGGGGCAAAAATGGCTATGGATGACGGTATTTGGGTCAGGTACCTCAAGAATGAGAGGTAAGGTGGAGGGAGGCACACATGAGGGGGAGGGGTTAAAAATTAACAATACCACCAATTTACATAATACTACTATTTTCATGCCCACACCATGCACTTCAGTAATGATTTTACACCTATTATCACGTTTTCAATAATGCTCATACTTTCCCCAAAACCCCTTTCCTCCAAGAGTCTCTATCTCCTCAGTTAATGGTCGTACACAAAAAATGTTCATACAAAAAATGTTGAAAATTGAGTGCAGAACAAAAAAGTACTGAACTATTTTTACCCTAAAATCAAACCCTCGGGAGATAATGCAAAACCCCTTTTTTGGGGGGTTCAACCCCCTAAAAAATTTAGCCGGAGGTCTGTGGGGTGGTAACTCTTTGGGGTTATTCAGGAGACCACTCTCGACAATTTTTGGGCAATAAAAGCTTTGCTAAGCAAAAATGTTTTTTTTTTCTCCAAATGATTCTAATTTGCCTACACTATTTTCTCAACCAACAATTTTTCATAATGAGATCCTGACATCCTTGAAGAGAACAAGAGTGACCTCAATTTGGACCAAAATTCAAAAAAAAAAGTAAAGTAATATATCGATTTCTACTAATTTGAATACGCCAAGTTTGAAAATGTACTCAGTTTTTTCATCTGACCCCAATGAACTCCGCTATCAGCCCCCTCAGTAGGTTAAAATTGAAAAGAAATGAAAAATAACGCGTGTCGTTTGTTAGGTTTTTGAGGGCACTGAGTTCGAATATTTGCTTATTTTTTGGATTTGACCCTTAAGTGTGACCTTGGACCCCCAATTTTGAAAAAAAAACGCATGCAAAAAAATTAAAATAGTAAATGGCATTTTTATTCTCACTAATTTGAGGTCACCTTCCAACATCGATTTACTTTACGATCAGAGCCCTTTATCCGCGTTCTAACTCGACCCCCTCCCCTATTTTTTTGATCACGTGAGGGAGTCGGAAGTCGATGACAGATTTACCCCAAGTATAATTGATCTCGATATATGAGCCTGCAGAGCAATTTGGCAAAAAATCCCAATTGCATAAAAACTACAAGGTCCGTCTCCAGCCCCTTTGAGGGTCAGACGGTAAATGACGGTGATTATGTGAATAGACCATCAAAGGGAACTCGTAAATAAATTTGAGCGAGATCGGAAAACTCGATTTCATTTTTGGTTCGAACTGATGTAGAATATCCCACCTGGCATATCGCTATTTTATTTTTGTTGAAAAATTTATTTCAACGTTTCAATACTTAAACTTTAGATACCTGTACTTACTCGTGAGGTAAACTCTTGACCGATGAACTCGGGTATTCTTACCCAGGTAACTTTTTCCAACTCGTACACGAAAAAGAAATTATTACATTCGTCCATCTTCCGGTGTGGTAAACGTATTAAATAGAGGAACCAGGATAAAAAAAGAAACGCGGGTGGTATAACGATAGAGAGTTGGTACCTAAACTTCGGTGGTAATTTTTATTCGTCTTGGTAATTTATAATTTAAAGAAAGCGGTTGGTAAAGTTGAAAACGAATAAAAAAAGACGAAGGTAAAGCGAAATAAATTTAGAGATGAAATTTGTCGATTTGGATTTTTGTTGTGCATTTTTATGATGCTTTATTAAATAACCTGGCGGAATATAAATGCTCAATAAAAAGATGGTAAAAATGGGAAACATGAATTTCTTTATGTAGGGCAGTAAATAGCGGTATGGCACGTCTACATAATAAATTTCCATTTTAGTAAAAATCGCGGTTAGGTATAATAGTTGATATTGTTTTTATTTTGTATGTGTACGCACGTAACCGTAAGAAGATAATGATCGATTAATTTTTTGTGTTTTTTATACGTATTATGTTTTCTTTTCAGCGATTCGATAGCCAACATATCGACATTAAAGACGATCGAGGCCCTGGCCAAGACTACTTCTTTATTTAAACAGTTTTTTAGCACATTTTTCGTGATACCGGTTGTAGGGCACACTGATAATCCGACATCTGATCCTTCTATGTACAAACATATAACCGAGTTATGGAAATTATGGCTTCCTTCCGAAGCCTTGGAGACTTTCGCATCCGGTAAGTTGTCTTTTGTGGGGGTTATGTTTTTAGCGGCGCGATGCGAAGCCGGTGGCGCGCGTATGAGTTCCAATGAATATTATTCACGTGAAATTATTCGTTTGGAATGTCGGCGCGGATAGGGAATGGTTTAATTTGCATGGTGTAAAATTTTTACTCGCTGTTTGAAAACTGGTGAAAAACGAGCTTTATTCATTATCGTAGCGTATTGTGAATGTAATAATTAAGTGCGAGGGATAGCGTATCTATCCGAAATTGTTGCAGCCTTTTATTCCAACACGTTCGGTTTTATTATTTGGTCCGGGTCGGGGTTTTGGAACGAATAAACTTAACCGTGTTTAATGAACGAGAACGTATTGTTTTTTTGGAAATCTTCACTCATTTTAATTTGTATACCTACTTTCTTTTTTCGTTCTCGAGTGTATTTTGAAAACCACGCAATTTTAAAATAAACTGCCTGTAGTTGTTTTTCAAAAAAAAACACGATTTAAATCTGTCTGTAAAGAGACGAAACAAAAACGGCAGCGTATAATGAAACCAGAAAACGTATGAAAAACGTGTATTTATACCCCTATTTTCGAAGTGCCTTCTTTTCAAGGTTAACAAGTCCTTGAATAAATTTTCTCTTTTTCATGATTGGAATTTTTAGCGAGGTTTGAATTTGATATGATTTTGGGGGTCGAAAATTTCAGACCAAATCACTCTTGAATATCAATATTTATTCAAAGAAATTTTATAAAGTCTGGTAAAATATAGAAAAATTACGGAAAACAACTCAAAATCAGTTAAAATCCACATTTTTATTTAAATTATTTTGATATCGTCAGTAACGAGAAAAAGAGCGATTTTTGAATGAATTTTAGGAACTAAAATAAGCGGGTAATAATGTACTAGGTATCCAATAGGAAAAATCCTTTCGCAGCTTTTTTCGAAAATTGAAGCGGCTCGTAGTACCAAAGTTGTGTCTAGACCTCAGAACGACATGGTAAAAATTTCACCCCCTCATTCAACATTTACCTCTCCCTAATTAGTCAGGTCTCAATTTCATATCCGCTCGACTGAGCTGTAAAAAGCAATTTTATGATTGATTCGTGTTCTAGACATTACAACAAACAAATTTAGCCCAGATGCCTTTTTTTACCCCTCCCCCTTTTCCGAGGGTCCATCTCCCTTTCTTAAAAACGCCTGTAGCGCTCCTTCTATCGGTTCTAGTGAAAACAATTTTCCACAAAAGTTGTCCCTCAACATCTCAGCTACAAATTACTTTCTATAGAAAATCCAATTTGGGGCCACCGGTGCCCCTCAAATTTGAAAAAAAGTATTTCAAAAAATCATAAAAATCACGTTTTTTTCATTTTTACCGAAAAGTTTTGAAGATGAGTAAAATTTGTAAATAACCAAAAGTATTCAGAATTAACTATTCGGTGAGTTATATCACGACTATTTTCGTCCCGCTCCCCGTTACATACAGGCCCACCCCCTCCAACATATCAAAAATTTCGGTCTTCTAGAAAAATTTTCCAGCAAAAATTATTTCTCACCACCTAATTTACAATTTCGGTTATTATAAAAATTATTTTTTAAGCAATCCCTACCCCTGAAATTCGAGAAATATCGCTCAAAAATACATAAAAATACGCTTTTTTACACTTCCAATGCAAAGCTTTAAAGATAATTATGTAGACCTAAATTAGGTATATTCATTAGTTGCTTCTTCATACAAAACTGGAAATAAAAAATTACGATTTTCAGACACTTTCCCCTCAATTTCTGTCTACATAATTATCTTTAAAGCTTTGCATTGGAAGCGTAAAAAAAACGTATTTTTATGTATTTTTGAGGGATATTTTTCGAATTTAAGGGGTAGGGATTGCTTAAAAAATAATTTTTATAATGACCAAAATTGTAGATTAGGCGGTGAAAAATAATTTTTGCCGGAAAATTTTTCTAGAAGACCGAAATTTTTGATATGTGGGAGGGGGGGGGGTGGGCCTGTATGTAACGGGGAGCGGGACGAAAATAGTCGTGATATAACTCATCGAATAGGAAATTTAATTATGAATACTTTTGGTTATTTACAAATTTTACTCATCTTCAAAACTTTTCGGTAAAAATGAAAAAAACGTGATTTTTATGATTTTTTGAAATACTTTTTTCAAATTTGAGGGGCACCGGTGGCCCCAAATTGGATTTTTTATAGAAAGTAATTTGTAGCTGAGATGTTGAGGGACAACTTTTGTGGAAAATTGTTTTCACTAGAACCGATAGAAGGAGCGCTACAGGCGTTTTTAAGAAAGGGGGGGGTGGACCCTCGGAAAAGGGGGAGGGGTAAAAAAAGGCATCTGGGCTAAATTTGTTTGTTGTAATGTCTAGAACACGAATCAATTGCTTTTTACAGCTCAGTCGAGCGGATGTGTTTTTTCGTGAAATTGAGACCCTACTAAATGGGGTTTAAAATTTGTCTATGTTAAGAAATTCTGAAGAGCGTGAGGTGAGGCGGAAAAGGGGTGGAAAGTGAAAATTTTACTCCAATGATCTGCGATAGGTAGGCCCAGGTACCTATGTCTAAATGTACGTATGTTTTTGAGATCGTGGAGTACGAATCTTACAATATTTCTCTCGTAGAAGTGAAAGGGTAGAGCACAGTGGGATCAAATGCGATTTTAGGTGGATAAAATTTCATAACTTCGTAATTACGACCGAAATCTGTCGAAAATGAACCGTAACTAGGGTATTTTGAAGCACTGAAACCGGTTTTGGTATTAGTTTGACCCTAAATTGAAAATTGGGTTCTCGTGGGGGAATGCAAGGGGGCAACTTTTTGAAATTTTCGAGTGAGGTATCGTTTTATATGTATTTTTCGCTTCTAAATTCATACTCGAAGTCAATTTTACTCTTAACTTGAAAATTGAGCCCTCGAGGGAGGTGCAAGGAGCAATTTTTGAAATTTTTGAGTGGAGTATAGTTTTATATGTATTTTGAATTTCTCAATTCATACTGAAGTTAATTTTACACTTACTCGAAAATCAAGCCCCCAAGGGGATGCAAGGAAGCAATTTTTCGAAATTTTCGAGTGGGGTATCTTTTTACATGTATTTTAGGCTTTTGAATTCGTATTGAGGTCAATTTTACTCTACCTCGAAAATTTAGCTCAGAATGGAGTACAAGAGGAGAAATTTTTCATTTTTCGTAATTTTGTACAATAAAAAAAAGACTTGAATTGAAGTACATAATAGGAACATGAAAAAGGCTCTGGTGTGATTTGGGGGTCATTTGGACCTTGGTGAAACTTTGACAAAATTTTTATGCCATTCGACTTGCCTATGTAGAAGATGATTTTAGAGCGCAAAAACGAATTTTTACCAAACCCCCCGGGGGCGGGGGCCTCAAAATACGTGATTTTCACGCTAAAAATTCTATCTCCGCGAGTTTTCAACCGATTTTTTTCAAACTTGGCATGTAGGCAGAGGTACTTGAGTGGAGTACCCTGAAATTTTTTCAGATTTTTTCGACCACTACAATGACCTTAAATTTGACCTTGAAAGTTTAAAATCGCCCTGGGGGCACCGTTTTGGTGGGTGGTATAAAGAAATTTTTTTTTATGTTTCTCACTCTATTTTACACTACTTAGAATTTTTCAGATTTTTTTGAGTGGTGGCCTATGCGTGACGTTCAAAAAACCGATAAATCGGTCGTTTTACCTAGTACTTGAGAAATACACTTTGAAAAAAGACAAACGTGTTAATCGCAATTTTATAGCTGGAAAAGCTTCTATGTGATGTTCAGAGTCTTTGATAAATTCGCATTACCCCAGCCCCTATTGCTTTTTGAGGGGGGGGGGGGGGTGAACCCCTTATGAAAGAAAAAAATGTTTTGCACCGATTTCGCTCAAATTCACGTAAATGGTTCTGTAGGTATAGAAGTACTCCCTAAAATTTTTTAGCCCCCCTCGACCTCAGGGGACTGAGCCATCGCTTCCCAAAGTTGGACATTTTTGGTTAAAATGACAAAAAATCGAGTTTTTCGACTATAAAACCGCTCCAAAATTCTAATTTTGAAAAACTTGGTATTTTCCGTGCACATTTTGAGGTGACGAATCCGACTAGTCCATCAAATTTTTCATTCGAATGGTTTACACCCCCTAATTTAGTATGTACTTATTGTTGAAAAAATAAGAAAAAAATTGAAAATTATATATTCAAGTGTATTGTTCAAGTACGCTAAAGGAAAACGTGCGTTAATTTTATTTTTTTTGTAAGCTTGATCGGTGCTATTCCAGCACCCTTACTCCCAGAATGCACCCTCGGTTCCATATTAAAAAAAAATGTCAAATTGGTGTTCTACGATCTCAAAATCATATGTTTTGACATATCACTCGAAAAAATCCCGAAATTTCAATTTTCTCCAATTTTTCACCCCTTCCTTACCCCCGCTTTTCCTCTCCTACGAGAAACCTATTATAAAATTCGTACTGTACGACCTCAAAAATATACATTTAGACATATCACACACCACTGAAGTCAAATTTTCATTTTCCACCCCTCCCCCAATCCTTACCTCGCCCTCCACCTTTCTTAAGGAGACAGTGGATGCAAAATTCAACTTCGAATTCTTATTCAACGCTTTCTAAAGTACTATTTACAATGAAATAGGACGAGTACCATCTCGCAAAAAACGCAATTCTGCTCAAATTTGACATTTTTTGCCCTTCACGCGTAACCTTTCATCCTTAGGGAAAAAATACGTCCAAAAATACCTACCGAATGACATGTTTTCACGAATTTTTCATAATACATGGAGTGCCGCGCAGTGAATTATGGGCGTTTTGAGGGGTCTCTTGGCCCACTGTGAGCCATATCGATCCAACCTAAATATTAGATTTTTATTGTAACTATTTACAAAACCTCGGAAATTTTCGTGATCTTGCATTTTTTCAATCAGCTGGCTATATTTTTTTGCATCATGAACCGCCGAACCTCAAGCATCCCACGAGTCTTGTACAGTGAAAAAAAAATTAGGCCAACGCTACCAGCCTACGTGAGATTTCCTTCTTCCTCGTTACCAAAACTTTTTTCCCGATTAGAATCCGACCTATTGAAAATTTCATGTTGACCGAGTCGAAATGTGAAAATTTATAATACCGAAATACCTACTAGGATTTTTTTTTATTCGATGCATTTATCATTTGCTAAACCAAGTAGGTGTAAATGAAATGGCCTACGTGCCTATTTATTATTCGTCGGGTGTAGGTTAACTCGAGTATGTACGCATTAAAGCTGCCGAAAAAATATATTGCTTTTAATATACCTTAATCTTGCATAGGAAACATTTGATTGTTAACAGGCGGTTACTACAGTATCGAACAGAAAAACAGGCCCACAATTGTAGTCTTGAATACAAATTATATGGCTTCAAATAAAGATCCGTTAAATCAGTGGAAATGGCTGGAGCACGTTTTAAAAGAAGTGCGAAGAAAAAAAAGCACCGTAAGTTTGCCTTTGCTTGCGTTTTTCTATGCTACCTCGAGCTCGAATATTTGGCAAAACAAATCATGATTCGCTTTTAAACGAGCAAATCATAGAGATACTTGCTTTTCGTGTAAACTACAAGTTGTACTTTTGAATGGTTGAAAAATTTCAAACGTGAAATTTTCATAGTTTCTTGATGTCGATACGAAACCATACGTTCGTATAGTTATTTATCTTTATGAAAGCTTCGGTACCTATACTTTTTTTTCCCACTGAAAAACTTCGACGAGTAAATTTGTTTTGATCGGCGTTGGGGTTCCTTTCGAAATATTATCATCGTTTCGAACTAAAAATATGGAAGGCTTGGTATTAGTTAGATGGTGGGAAATGCATCGGCGATAATTGATTTTTAATGAAGGTAAGAAACGTTCAATTTTATAGGTTCCAAAGCGTTGATTGTAATTAACTTAACTATTCCGGGCCCATCCCACGCAGAAAAAAATTCCGAATGTCTAAACTACACGAACCCACATATTAAATAACGTTGTTTGATGTTTTTTTCCCGCTACTTTTTCCCAATATTTTTTCCGCCAATGTCAAAATGAAAAGTGTAACGTTGATTAACTAATGGTCTAAGCTCGATGTTGTGAGAGTAAAATGAGCTTTTTTCCCCCGAAAAAAAACCTAATCGCTTAATGAATTGTGAATGAATTTTTCTAAAAATAATTTTTATGTAAAAATTTTATACGGGTAATTTAGTTTTTAATACGTAATTAATCAATAACGCGACACCGTCTTATTCTGGCATGAAATTGCGAATCGAATTTTTCATTTAAATAACGTTCGATATTTTTAAATTTAAAATATTACGAAAAGGTTTGAACTACGAGATGGCGTTTATTTAACCCGCCCTCGGCTGCGCGAATTCGTGTCAAAACTTTAAACTCGGGTACCTATTTTTCTGATTTGTTTGGTGTTTGGTGTTTTTTTTCGGGCTGATGAATTTGAAAATGACCGTCTTTGTGAGAACAGATGAATCTGACAGATTCGCCGGTACGAATGGAAGGGGAAAAGAGAATCTTTGGAAATTGGAATTTATGAGAATAATTGTCGTCGATGTCGCGTAAAATTCGTAGAATTGTGTTTACGTAAAACAGACGCGGAGAACGAGGCTTATTATTATTAAAAATTTATGTTTTTCATTTTGTCGAATCGATCGAAACTCTATGTACAAAGTGTACTAGGCTTACGTAAGGCTCGCTTCTTCTTTTTTTTCTCTCTCTCTCCGAGCCCACATTTTTATTTGAAGTATCAAAAATGTAAACTTAATTCGAGTATAAAATTCCTGTCGTCTGGTCTTACGTATACGTGAAAGTTGGCTGAATTTATGTAACCATATTTCTAGTTGTGGTTTCTGCCTTTGTCAAGTAAAAGATTCATTTATTCATGTTTTTTCTTTAAACTTCTGAGAAAATGAAGCTGGGAAAACGTAATTTATTCATATTTTCCGTTTTTGAACTGCTAATTTAAAATATTTTTGACCGAAAGTTTATCATCTCGAATAAAATAAGCGTATCTTCTCACCCATTTATTTTTAATTTTTTAAACTTGGAAATTCGGCAAATTTGGCAACGATAACGAAGAATATAATTTTTTTATAGTGTAAGGCGTATCTGTAATAGCGTTATTTTCGGGGTAGAATTCTTGTGCCTAGAAGTGGTTACATGGCGCATTTGAATTGAAATACTCGAAATTTGAGCGCTATCGAATTGTGTATACTGTATAGGTCTTCCAGTCTAGTGTATAGAAATAAATTACTTGACATTTCGACCTCGTATTAAATTTTAGGGAAAACAAAATGACCAACTAAAGCGGATAATATCGTTTAAATGTGTATGCGGTCGTTTAAAAACGGCTTTGCGAACCTTTCAACAGCGTCATTGAAACGCGATTATTTACCACGGAACGTGAAACTATTTGAAAAAATTTTAATTACGGAATATTTTTGACTCGTGTGTTAACTTTTCGTATTAATGTTGTAATAAAATACGCCGTTTGAGGTACATACGTGTAATCAACTCGACAAGTGTTTTTTCTGGGTTCAAGTGGTGTTTGAAAGATGTGAGAAAAATTAATTTCATTACGTAGATAATTAGTCGCCTAATGCACGTAATATCAGTATCACTGTGAAAAGTTGTATGTTTTGTTGTAAACTTCGATGCTCATAGGTATTGATATTTTGTCAGTTTTAATTTGAAATTCGTTAGTAAGGGGCAATTGTTCAAAACGGCTGTAATCCTAAAACCGTAATAATTATATTAAAAAGCACTAGGATGTAACTTTTTCATGCCAGAAGCTTCGCCATCATCTTCAAAAATGAGAAAGAAAATAAAAAAGTCACACCTAAGCCTCTTTTTTTTTATTTATACGGTTTTTGCATTAAGACATTTTTGAAAACCTACTCCAAGAGTATATTTTTAATGCATTTGAGAAAAATTTGAATATTTTTTTCCAGAAAATTGAAAAGGAATAGGGAGGTAAGATAAAATTTTAGTCTAGGCTCAAAGCAACCAATACAGTAAAAAAACAATTTTCTCGCTCAACTCTTACCACATTCCAATCATTTTTTAAAAATCTATGTAACTGCGTTCTAAGAATTTTAATTTAGAAAAAAATTGAAAAAATTTACTCAAAATAGTTTCAGCTTATTTAGATGTAAATATTACTTCTGATACTAATTTTTTATCAGAATTACATTTTCCAAGGATTTCTTGAAAATTTAATTCTTTATACAAATGCGACCTCTCAATCGCAAATGGGCCACAAGTCGGAAAACAACGTTTCGAATTATAGACAAAAATTTGGATTTTGGTCAAAAAATAAAAAAATCGTTTTTTAGCGGATTGTGGTGGTTTGACATGTGTACTACAATATCCCGAAGTCACAGATGAAAACTTAACCCGGAAGTGGTAAATTTTTTTTGAAAAAATAAAATAATGATTTTTTCACTATTTTTGGAACTTTTTCAGCTCATAAAATATTTTAAATTACGTATTTTTGAGGAATATTTTGTCGATTCCAATTTAAAATGTTCATTTCTAACTGAAATAAGTTTAATTTTATTCATTTTTTATATTTGTGTGGAAGAAAAAAATTAAAAAAGAAAAAAACAGGATCTTTGTTCTTTCAACTTTAAGCTTGTTTTTCTCGAAATGAACTTTTTTTGTACTCAAACTTCAAATGCCTATGAAATCGAGAATTTTAGAGGTTGGGGGCTCGTTTTGGTCTCATTGTAAAGGGGATGGTCTCTAGTTATCGAAATCGCAAGAAATCTATTTTCAAAAATCCGACTTGTGGTACCTTTGCGCTTGAGAGGTCACATATTATTACATATTTTAAATCAGTGCACTCCAAAAAACAATACAGGGGCACCGTTTACAAAATTGGTGAAATTTATTCTGAAAAATCAATTTTGGAAATGGTGCCCCGTTATTATTTTTTTGGATAAAATTTATTATTATTGGATAAAATTTATCAGTTTTTGTAGCACGTTCTATTTTTTATTTCTTTGAGGGTTTTTTCAGTGTAAAAAGTCGAAAAAAATTAGAGAAAATCTTTCCTAAAATGATTTTAGTAAGCAAGAATACTTCTATCTTAAAAAAAATCACGATGACAATTTTCCAATGATTCTCACGAGGGAGGCATCCCAACGGACAGTAGAACTTTGCAACGAAACAAAATCGAAAGTACATCATAAGAAAACTCCATATTTAATTTTTATGGATTTTTCTTCAGTGCTGGAAAATTTCAAAATTTTCTGAAGGCTCCGAAACGTCTCGAAACTACTTCGAATCGATTTGGGAGGTTGAAAGCAGGATATCTACATATTTTCAGCTTTTTACCTCAATGCGTACGCTGTCGGCATATTTTAAAGCTTTTTCAAGGGAAATAGTCTGTCAAAAAATATGGATTTGAACCGGCAGTTACGAATTTCAATAAATTGTGCTTTAATCGATAAAATAGGTCACTAATATAGGTAGCCCGCAATTATAGGCGCTAAAGTTTATAATAACCATTTTTATAAGCTTCCCCCGGTGTTGGAAAATTCTAAAATTTTCTGGAGACTTCAAAATTAAGAGGTTGAAAATGCGGTATATAGGTACCGAATTTCAGTTTTTTTTGTTGATTACATCAAATTTTTATATTTTACAGGGCGATCAAATAATTTTGTAAGTAATTTCAAAAATTTGTCAAAATTCTTCAAAAGAACTTTAGTGCCTAAAATTTTGGATATGGAGTTCTTTTATGACGCATGACGTATTTTAGATTAATTTTTGTTTCGTTTGAAAAAATATATTAAGGCGATTGGGTGGCGGGAGGAGGGTGGAAAATCATCATTAATGATTTATTGGGGTAAAGGGTAAATACATCCATATGATCATTTGCTAGAAAAATTTCCTCGAAAAAATATTTTTTTTTAATTTTTATTTATTTTAAAGTACGAAGGGTGCATTTAAAAAATATATATATGGGAAATAGATGCCAATTTTTATTCTCTCAAAAAAACGTTTTTGATAAAAAAATTATTTCAATTTTTCAATTTTTGATCATGTGCAATAAAATTTTAAGGACAATTATAGAGTAGAAAAATAGAATTGGTGAAGAGGAGAAGTTGAAATTTTTTCTAGATTGTTATGAGGTCAAAATACATATACTTTTGTACTTACATTGCCTACGTACTCTTTGACAAGATTTTCAAAAAAAAAAATTCGTTCGATAGCTCTTTCTTTTCTTTCCATCCATCCTCTCAATGTGAATGATGCACATAATCGAATAAAATAGATATGTTTCGTTATTTGGAAAACTGCAGAGTAGGTACATTTTTTAATGTGTTAGGTAGGCACTTATTAGAAACATTAAAAATAACCCAAAATACCTAATATTAGGTACATATTTAGAACAAAAAAGACGTCAGGGAGATTAAAAATTTAACAAAAAAATCAATTTCGAGTAATGTGTATTCATTTAAAATAACCGTCAGAGAAATTTTGTCAACCTACTTCGACTGATTGAACACAAATTCTAGGTTAATTTTTCCATTTACTCGTTTTTTCCCTCATAAAACATTAAAAATTTTGAGAAGTTTCACTTGAATTTGAGGATGTTTTTTCCAATAGAATAGGTAGGTAAATGTAAACATCATTTTTAAAAAAATTTTTCATTTTCATATTTTAATGAGGATCGTGACTAAAGATACACTTTAAATGAAATTGAATTTCTCATTCGTATTTTTCGACCTAAAATTACAATGTTTCAAATTAATACCTATTTGTTTGGTCACCTATAATAATTTTCTATGAAATTTTCCGAACAATTTTCATGGCAATTCTTCAAATTGCATTTTGATTCACGTAATGTTTATAAAATTTCAGTTGGAAGTACTTACTGCTGTAAAATTTTTTAAAAAATAATTAATTATTTTTTTTTAAATATCTTGAAACTTTTTTATTTACTTTTCGAGTTACTGAATGAATAACTTGAATTTATCAAAATTACGTAAGTAAATTAAAGTACAGTTGGCAGCATTACTGTGAACATTTTTTGAAAAAATTCATCTAAAATTATTCTAGGTAACCAAAAAATTGTCTTCATAGATTGGTGAAAATCGAAAATTCGTCAGATTCACGATCTTCAACTTTTCAACTCACTGTAGGTAGAGGTTAAAAGAGTGGTGTCCAATTTTATAGTCGATGGTTCAGGGAGGTGTATTTTAGGGAGGGGATGGCCAAGATTCTCACAGGCAATAACTACCCATAAATGGAAAAAACCGCGTTTCTCCGAAAATGACCTCACTTTGAGGCCTCCTAGCTCCGTCACTTTCTGACCTTCAGCTCAATATTTTTTCGGATGTCCCCCAACTTAGTTAGAGTAAACTACCTCACCAATTTTCGTAAAAATTCAATGTTTTGTTATCCACTCTAATGCAAGTGAAGTATTTCAGTAAAAGTGCTCTCGGTTATTTTTCACTCTACTTCCGAATTGAAGGGGCAACGCAGGTAAATTCCTGTAGAAAATTCTAAATAAAAAACGAATCGTGAGAATTAGTAGTGCTTTGAAAATCGACCAAATTTCATTCCGGTGATTTGTTTCCCAACATCAAAGTTGAAGTCGTTCAGAGCCATTGAATGTAACCAGATTTCGAAATATTCGCAAGTTTCTCACCATGAACGATATTTCTTTTAATTAGGTATTTATTGTTTTTCAAAACCCAGCGCAATACTGAAACTAGAGACTTTGATCTTTCCGAAAGTATAATAATTAGGTTTTTCTCCACTGCATCGCATTAAGACTTTGAAAAAGCATCAAAATTATAAAAATTTTCCTACGAAAAACAAAACGAAAAACATCAGAAATAGAAATGAAACCTCATCCGCAACTGTTTTCGTCAACCCTCGAAGCCTTTGCTCCTCGCAGCTTATACAGTGAAAAACTCAAATATAAAAAATAAAAACTTGGTAAAAAAATACCCAAGTCAAAAACAAAATCGAACCTAATACATATTTCCAACTTTTCTATCACCGATTAAACGTTAAGTGAAGGGGTAAAGGTAAAACACTCACGGGCAAATCTTGCTGCCTTTCGCAAACAAATTTGAAACAGTCGATTTTGACGTAAAAGTATTTATTCGATAGGTAATAATCTCGAACGTTACCATTTCAGGTTTTCCTGTTCGGACATATGCCTCCCGGATTCGTCGAACCTGGTCGTGAATTTCAACCTAAATGTATGATGTCGGATGAAAACAACGCGAGGTATTTAAGAATGATCGAAAACAACGCCGATATAATTTCAGCTCAATTTTTCGGTCATTTGCATGCAGATACGTTTCGAGTATTTTACAACGATACTGGTGAGTTAGATGGTGAAAATCTCACTATAGGTTAGAGTGGATCGTGAAAAAAAAAACATACCTCGTATTTTGACCAAATTCGCTGGGGTTGTTGGGTCACTATCGGAGACTACCCAAAAAAATGTTGAGCCCCCTTCCAGGTGAAGATGGGAGGGGGGAGCTGAGGTGTTCTCAAAGAGCACCTCCGTTTGAAAAAAAACACGGTTTTTTTGTGTTTTTAAGGTCGAAAATATGGCGTGAGATTCATGACACAGCACTAAAAAGGTGCGATTTGAGTTCCTATATCTATATCTCCCTAAACCATTGCCATGTTTCTCTGATCAAAACTCAGACGGCTACTAGGGGGTCGAAAAGTAGCAGATCGCGGAATTTCAATATTGTGAAATTTTTCTGGCCCCAAATTAATTATATTTACGCTGCGTCGGGCATTTTTTTTTTTTTAATATTTGAAGAAAATTTTGAGAATTTTCCTCGATCAGTGCAGCCAACTGCAAATTGTGATACTCAAATTTCTAGAATTCGTATTTATCTGATCATGAAGTTGCTAACTATATCTTATGACTAGAAAATGCCACAAACTTTTTTTTTGTTTTTTCAATCATTACCTAGAAACAAATTACCAATGTGGAAAATTTCCTGAAAATTTCTTATACCAGTGCAGCCAATTGTAAACCACAATACTCCGGATTGGAAATTTAATTGAAATGAAATTATAATATTATTACATTGTAAATGAGGTAAAACGTGAACAAAAATTGTAATGTGTAAAATTCTAAACGAGTGAAATTCTATCTAGGGGGGAAAGATGATCAAGAAGCATTTTTACCATCTCCCCCCTCCCCATCCCTCAGTCATATTACTCGTGCTAAATAAAAACAAGTGGGTAAGGTGGGATGAGTATATAGGGAGGGAAAGGGAGGTCAAGTTGTATTAATACCATACCTATTATCGCGTTTTCAAATGATATCATGTTTTCCAAAACCCCTCATCTTTCAGGAAACTCTATCTTCTGTGCTACGTATTGATCGTACAAAAAAAAATGTTCATACAAAAAATGTTGGAAATTGAGTGTAGAACAAAAAAGTACTGAACTACTTTTGCCGTAAATCCTAAGAAGTTATTCAGGAAAACCCATTTTTGAGGGGGTGGAGCATTCATAAAAAATTTAGCATGGGTTTAGGGGGTGCGGACTTTTTAGAGGTTAGTCAGGGGACCACCCTACACGGTTTTTGGCGATGAAATATTTACTAGCTAAAAAATTTTTTTTCTTAAAAATAGCGCTAATTCGTCTACACTACAATCCGCACCATTGTTCCACCGCCTGAGGAAGTAAGAGTGAGTAAAAAATGACAAAAAACTTTTTCTCAAGGATTTCTAGTTTTTTTTTGTCATCTTGGTTTAAAATTAACGTAAATTTCATATTTTGATGTTTTTTGGTTAAAAATTGATTGCACTGGTATGAAAAATTTTCTCCATAAATAATTCGTTTCTGCTGATTGAAAAACAAAAAAAAGTTTATGCAGTTTTCTAGCCATAAGATATAGTTACAAAACTTCATGATCAGATAAATACGAATATCACAATTTGCAGTTGGCTGCACTGATCGAGGAAAATTCTCAAAATTTTCTTCAAATATTGAAAAAAAAATTGCCCGGCGCGGTGTAAATATAATTAATTAGGGCCAGAAAAATTTCACAATATTGAAATTTCGCGATCTGCAACTTTTCGACCCCCTGCACAGTGGTCCAGGAGACCTCTCAAAACGCGCGAAATTCATTATCATAAAAAAAGAGCAATAAAAATGGGTAAAAAATAGTGTACATATAGTTTTTTTGGTCGTAGATTACGAATCTGACAAAAAAATTGATTTGGGGCAATTGGGAGGGGGTAGGGGAGGTGCTAAAATCTAAATTCACTTAAAATATCGTGTAGTATATCAAAATCTAGGTTTTCGAGGTCGTAGATTAAGAATATGACAATAAAAATTTTTTTGAAGGTCATGGGAAGGGGGTGGGGGGTGCTCAAATCAAAATTCACCATAATATCGCGTACCATATCGAAATCTAGGGTTTCGAGGTCGTAGATTACGAATCCGACAAAATTTTTTTTTGAAAGTAAGAGGGAAGGGATGGGGGTGCTGAAATTGGAGTTAAACTAAAATATCGTGTAGTAGATCGAAATCTAAGGTATTTTTGCGATTTTAGTAGGTAATATAAATTAGACCAAAAGTATAAGTGCCACGTCTCAGCACGAAAAATGTTATAGGTAAAGTGGTAGTTTCAATTCAAGTGCTCTGAACACGATTTTCCTAATAGTTTTTGCGTCTGTCTGCGTCCGTCTGCATTATAAGCAAAAATGTGCCTTTTTCAACGATTTTTTCCCATTTTTAGTAATTTTTTTCCAGCATTGTCATTATTTACAAACCCTGTACATTCCCGGCATGTAAATAATGACATTGATGGATAAAAAAAACTACTAAAAACGGGAAAAAATCATTGAAAAAGACACATTTTTGTTTATAATGCAGACGGACGCAGACGGACGCAAAAACTAATTGGAAAATCGTGTTCAGGGCACTTGAAACTACCACTTTACCTATAGGTAACATTTTTCGTGCTGAGGCGTTGCACTTATACTTTTGGTCTAATTTATATTACTAAAATCGCAACAATACCTTAGATTTCGATCTACTTCACGATATTTTAGCTTAACTCCAATTTCAGCACCCCCACCCCTTCCCTCTTACTTTCAAAAAATTTTTTATGTCGGATTCGTAACCTACGACCTCGAAAACCTAGATTTCGATATGGTACGCGATATTATGGTGAATTTTGATTTGAACACCCCCACCCCCTCCCCATGGCCTTCAAAAAAAATTGTATTGTCATATTCTTAATCTACGACCTCGAAAACCTAGATTTCGATATACTACACGATATTTTAAGTGAATTTAGATTTCAGCACCTCCCCTACCCCCTCCACATTGCCTCGAATCAATTTTTTTTGGTCAGATTCGTAATCTACGATCAAAAAAACACAATTTTTTACCCACTTTTATTGCTCTTTTTTTATGATAATGAATTTCGCGCGTTTTGAGGGGTCTCCTGAACCACTGTGCCCTGGTAGCCGTCTGAGTTTTGATCGGAGAAGGATGGCGATGGTTTAGGAAGATGTAGAAACTCACATCGCACCTTTTCAGTGCTGTGTCATGAATCTCACGCCATATTTTCGACCTTAAAAACACAAAAAACCGTGTTTTCTCAAACGGAGGTGCTCTTTGAGAACTCCTAGCTCCCCTCATTTTCACCTGGGGTGGGCTCAAATTTTTTTGGGTAGTCTCCGATAGTGACCCAGACTACCCAAAAAAATTTTGAGCCCCCTAGGTGAAGAGGGAGGTGAGCTAGGGGCTCTTAAAGGGCACCTCCTTTTGAAAAAAACGCGGTTTTTTGTGTTTTTTAGCTCGAAAATATGGCGTACGATTCACGAAAGAGCACTAAAAAGGTGCGATTTGAGTTTCTACACTCCCCTGAGCAATTGCCGCCCCTCGAAAATGAAAACCCATTCTGCTACCCGGGGGTCCAAAAGTTGCAGATCGCGAAATTTCAATGTTGTGAAATTGTATTTGGCCTCGAATTGATTACTTTGACACCGGACAATTTTATAATTTTTTTTTCTAATTTTTGAAGAAAATTTTGAAAATTTTCTTCGATCAGTGTGGCCAACCGCAAATTGTAATATTCAAATTTATGGGAATCGCGTTGTTCTGATCATCTATATCTAATTGCTAAAGAAAAACACCAGTTTTTTGTTGTTTTTTAAATGATTGGAAATCAATTGTAGAGAAAATTTTCAGAAAATTTTTTATACCAGTGCAGCCAATTGTAAGTTATGAAACACCAATGTATGGAATATAGATTAATTTTGAATCAATTTTTTTCATGGCTATAGAAATCACGATTTTAAAAAATTCTCATGCCAGTGACTCGACCACTAAGAAAAAAATTTTGTCATTTTTTTACCCACATTCATTTCCTGAATTTGATTCTAAAAAAAATGCTTCATTTTCCGCTCATTTTTCCGCCAATACAAATTATCTTATTCTTATTATACTCGACGAATATGTAACTTCTAACCAAATTCGATGTTTTCGGCATTCTTGTCTAAACAATTGATAAAATGAACCATAAATTTTCTAGGTACAAACCAAAGAAAAATATAAGTCCCAATTAAAAATCCCTAGAATTACTGAGCATTGAGAAATCGCTAATCTATATTCCATACATTGGTGTTTCATAACTTACAATTTGCTGCACTGGTATAAAAAATTTTCTGAAAATTTTCTCTACAATTGATTTCCAATCATTTAAAAAACAACAAAAAACTGGTGTTTTTCTTTAGCAATTAGATATAGATGATCAGAACAACGCGATTCCCATAAATTTGAATATTACAATTTGCGGTTGGCCACACTGATCGAAGAAAATTTTCAAAATTTTCTTCAAAAATTAGAAAACAAAAATTATAAAATTGTCCGGTGTCAAAGTAATCAATTCGAGGCCAAATACAATTTCACAACATTGAAATTTCGCGATCTGCAACTTTTGGACCCCCGGGTAGCAGAATGGGTTTTCATTTTCGAGGGGCGGAAATTGCTCAGGGGGGTGTAGAAACTCAAATCGCACCTTTTTAGTGCTCTTTCGTGAATCGTACGCCATATTTTCGAGCTAAAAAACACAAAAAACCGCGTTTTTTTTCAAAAGGAGGTGCCCTTTAAGAGCCCCTAGCTCCCCTCTCTCTTCACCTAGGGGGTTAAAAAAATTTTTGGGTAGTCTCCGATGATGACCCAACAACCCCAGCGAATTTGGTTGAGATCTGAGATATGTTTTTTTTTCGCGATCCACCCTAAGGTATAGGTACATCCACCATATTATTACCTACTATATTTACTACGTTGGCGAAAATATTTTGTAAAATTGAACTCTTATTGCGAATTCGACGCAGGTAAACCAATTTCATTTGGTTTTGTGACACCTTCGATCTCTCCGAGGGAATATAATAACCCGGGTTTTCGTTTATATAAATTCGACGACTCGACTGGAAAGGTAGTTATACTTTTTTCCTTGTTTTTTTCTCTCTCCGTTTCGCATGGTCGAATCACACCTATCATATAGGTACCTATCTGTGCTAAATAATTACCAAATGATTTACATATTCGCAGATATACGACTACGAGCAGTATTATTTAGATTTACGAACGGCTAATTCGAAGAAGTACGCGGATTGGGTCCGGGAGTACGAATTGTGTTCGTATTATAAAATAAAAAGTGTCACCGCGAATGAATTGCACGATTTAGCAGTAAGCCTAACCCGCGCCAACGGATCGCCGCTTTTTGAGCAGTAAGTTTTCGACGTTTATTTAAAGTTATTCGCGTTAGAGCTTTAAATTTTTTTACGACAGATTAGAAATGCGTATTTCGTGTATCGTACGAGGTCTAGGCCTATGCCTATGCCTATAGGTGTATAGTATGTATTATCAGCGCGCATCGAAATCCCCGGCCTGGCCTTTGTTTACATATTTATGCTTGAATATGCACATAGCGACGGCGACGCCGAAAATAGTCGAAATAACAACCCCCAATGAATATCATTATTATCGCGTACCATCTATATCTATACATTTCTTCTCTGTTTTACTTCATTTTATCTGGTTGCGTCGCCTTGTTAAACTATATACGTCGTCGTATTTTTCACTCCGAGCCCCCGTCGCTTTCCTCGCTGCTTATTCGTATATTTCAATGGCTTATAAAATATTCACCTGACGATTTTACTAATCGCATTATTCTCCGCCGAAACGGCGGAGTAGGCATAAAGCTCTCGTTCGTTTGTTTTTTAAGCGCGTCTATACCGAGTAGATTTTTTTCTGTTATCGGAATTTCGTTCGCCAAGGTAAACGCGACGCGACGCCGACGAAAATTCGCTTTTTATTCGACGCTTATGATGTTAATAATGTACGAAAGATTATCAACTTATCAACGGTTCGCGTGCTGATGCGTTGTCGACGTCGAGGCCTTTTTCGAGCTCAGCCATTTTTTCGATTCGATGAATTTTATTTGGTTAGAAAAACAATAGAAGTTGAAGAAGATATACGCGGTGACGTTAACGACCACTTTGGCGAGAATATTCAGCCTCCGCCTGGAGCAGATACTTGATCAAAAAACTTTTCCAGAGACTGGCAAGCGAGCTTTAATAGAATAAAAAGCCTTTTGCTATTATACCCGTTGATTATAATGAAATGTAACATTTTTACCAAGAATCGAGCTTCCGTACCGAGGGTGGTGCATTCGATAGAAACATCTTATCGTCGTAGTCGATGTCGTGTATACCAACTTTATAGAGTATAGATTGACGAGAGAATCCGTAATAAATAGAGGGTGCTGTGTATTCGAGTACGTCGCACACTCGCAATAGAAAAACGTTCGTTGAGAAACATCTTTCGCGCTTTTATAAAATTAATTTCTCTATTGTTCGACGATAAGCGTAAAAATTCAGTACTGCGTGGTTTGTAAGTGAGCTACGTCCTTCGATTCTATAAGGAGAAAAAAATTGTGTAGAAAACGGGGTGAAAATATAAATGTTGAGTTGAAAGTGGTGACCGGTGGTGACAGATTTTTCTCGAAAAAAATTTCATCGAAAATTGTTCGGCTGATTGAATTTGTTAGGTGCTAAAGATGCTCGATTCTTTTGATTTTTTTTGTTCTAAAAATTGTTAGAGGTTTTTTTCCTTTTCAACCTGGAAATGATTAGTTCTGCTCTTTTGACTGAAAATTAGTGAATTTTCGCTGATCTTTTAGTCAAAATCCGCTGACTTCTCAGTCAATTCGTAATTTTTCAGGAAAAATCAGTAATGTTTCACTGAAAAATCATTGATTTTATTGCAGAATTTCACAAAATTTGACAGATTCAGATAAGAGAGCATATTTTGGTCAAAGGGGTGCGAGAAAATGAATTTGAGATTATGTACAATGCTCGATGTATTGGTTCTCGGCAGTGGCATAGCCAAGGGGGGGGGGGGACTGGGACGATCGCCCCCATGGCCCCATGGCCTTTTTTTCAAACATGATTTTTCCAAAAAAATTCGCCCTTGCTTTGCTCGGGCAGTATTTCACCATCTTTATTTTTTGAACACAGTATCATCCTTTCGATTTGAATCAATCAAATTTGATGAGATTTTCCTTCTTCGGATTAGTGAAATAATTTTCATCAAAATTTGGTTATTTTCACTGGTATTTTAGTTAAAACTTACTGATTTCTTAATCAATTTCCAATTCGTCAAAAAATTCAGTAATTTTAGCTAAATAAATATCAGTGAAAAATCACTGATTTTCAAATAAATTTATTTCACAGAATCAAAAAGTTGGAATTTTACAAAAATTGGCTAATTCATATTTAGACAGTATAAAGTGTTTGTTCCAAAAATCCTATAAATCTTGTGTTACTGTTACAGTCTTTTCATTACACACCCGCTACCTCAGACTCAGTTATACGTACACTACAAAATACGCCATGAAAAAAATACTCGATATGTTTCAAAACGACCACAGAAAATTTGACAAAAAAACTCGTTCTTCCCCCCCCCCCCTTGGCAAAATCCTGGCTACGCCACTGGTTCTCGGGTAATATTTGTGCGGGATGTTGGATTCGGGGTAAAGTTTTACAGTGGCGTAGCCAGAAATTTTTCAAGGAGAGGGTCCGAAATTTCATAATTTTTGAGAAATTTAAAGTTCAATCCCTCCCCCCGACTAAATTTCCTTTTACTATAAAAGCACTAAATTCAAACTTTATAAAGTTCTCATGCGATTTTCGTAGCATGTTTGAGGAAAAAAACAGATGAAAATGTAATTTGGGACCAAACAACTTACATACTTATTTTGATCTTAAAACCCCAAAAAAACCTAACAAATCCAAGCATTGGAATCAGAAACTTTTTTTGAGAGGGTGCAAACTGGATAATTGGAAACTAGTTGATTCAAATAGTTCATATAATTTTGATTCCCTTCATGCCCGAGCGAAGCTTTGAGACAATTTGATTTTTAATGCCCCAAAAAGTCATTTTTTCACGTATCTAAGTTTCTGATGCCATGGGGGGGGGGGGGGTCGAGACACCCTCCCCGGTGGCTACGCCTCTGAACTTTTAAGGAAAAACTGTGTGTGGGGTTTCAAAATTTGGATAAATGGATCCGGTATTACAATATAATTCAAAGAAGTTGTATTCGGGAAAATGGAAATTCGAGAACCTATTTGGATTCGCGAAAATTAACCTTAATCTTTCTTTGTATTCTTTTTTGAAAATTATTTAATTTTTTAATTTTTTTGGTGTTGTTCTCGTTGTAAACAGTTTTTTTTTATAATGAAGATCTGATTTTTTGTTTCTTTTTTTTTTGGAAATGGTTTAGTTCTTTTGTGGGGTTTCATTATTATGTTTTTCCCCTAAAAATTGATTGTTTCTATTTTTTAAAAGATTTTTGAATTATGAATTGATTTTTTTGTTTGTTTTTCTCATAAAACGATTTTTTGTTTGAATTCGGTGGATGGAGGAGGGGAATTCTTGATGTTTTTTTTTCAAATTTCTCGCTGAAAAAGGTTTGATTTGTGTTTTTTTTTTCAAAGATAGCATGTTTTTTTTCCTGAAAATGCTTTTTTTGAATTGATTTTGATAGGGGTGGAAGCTTTGCTATGTATTTTCATTTTTTCCCCGTGAAAAACACTTTTTTTTGAAGGAAAGTTTTTTCTTTGAAAATGTTTTTATTGTTTTTGAAGGGGGGAGGATTTTAATGGTTTTATTTTTTCATTTTTTCCCCGTGAAAAACACTTTTTTTTGAAGGAAAGTTTTTTCTTTGAAAATTTTTTTATTGTTTTTGAAAGGGGGGGGGATTTTTATGGTTTTATTTTTTCATTTTTCCCCGTGAAAAACACTTTTTTTTTGAAGGAAAGTTTTTTCTTTGAAAATGTTTTTATTGTTTTTGAAAGGGGGGATTTTCATGGTTTTATTTTTTCATTTTTTCCCCGTGAAAAACACTTTTTTTAAGGCAAATTTTTTCTTTGAAAATGTTATTATTTTTTTGAAAGGGTGGGGGGGGGGGAATTTTGATGGTTTTATTTTCACTTTTGTTTTTCTGGAGATGTTTTGTTTTTTTGTAAGAAAGTTTTTTTCTCATCTTTCTCTTAAGATAGTTTGTTCGTTTCTCCTGAAAGTTCATTTCCAAAAGAAAAAAAACAAAACCATCCCCAAAAAACAAATAGTTTTCAGAGATACCTAATTACATACACCAAAACCCAAGACAACTTCAGAGACAGAAATAAAACAAACAAACCACTTTTAGAGCAAAAAAATAGAAACGACAATGTCACAATATTTAAAAATGGTCGTTTTTCATCGTTTAAGAAACAGCCAAAAACGACCATACGTACTATTTTCAAAAGTGATCGTTTTTCGCCGTTCTTCATGAATCGACCAGAAATGACCTGTTTATAATATTTGAAAATTGTCGTTTTTTATGAAACGACCATTTTAAAAATTTTGGAATATGACAATTTTTCATAGCTTTTGGGTGAACGATCAGAAACGATCGTTTTACAATGTTGGAAAATGGTTGTTTTTTGTTGTTCTTGAAGTTGAAGGAACAATGAGAAACGACCATTGACCAAAGAGACCATTGTGCTATTTTTAAAAATGGTTTGTTTTTCGTCATTTTGTACGAAACGATCAGGAGCAACCAATTCATAATATTTGAAAATAGTTGTTCTTTGTCGTTTTTTTAAACAATCAGAAACGATCATTTTACAATATTTAAAATTGATTAGTTTTTTTTTGAAAATGACCTTTTTTTATTTAAATGGCTTCCGTTTTGTTTCTTTTCTCTAAAAATGGTTTGTATGGTTGTTTTCTTTTTGTTTTTGAAGATGTCTTGAGTTTTTGTATCTTTTTCGAAATCTGAAGATGAGTTGGTTTTTGATAATATATAAGTAGGTATATTTTTTCATAATGATGGTTTGGATTTTTTTATTTTTCTGGAAATCGTTTGAGTTTTCTTCTTTTTTTATACTTAGATGACTTGGATTGTATGTATGTTTGTTTTTTCTGAAAATGATTGATTTCTCGTTGAAAATATTTTTTGAACCTAGAGGGACTCATGGTTTGATTTTCTCATCTTTCCTGGATTTTTTTTCTCAAACCGGATTAGTTGAGTACCTACCTATTTTGTTTTATTTTATATTTCGCTCCCCTTTTAGGAATATGTACCTAACAAATAAAATATTGTAAGTTCGTATTGAAAAAAAAAAAAACAAAAAGAAAAAATGGCATTTACGTTTTCTGGCGGTTTCAAAGTCCCTGAATTCAGGTTATGAGTTGATTTTGATCTTCTACCTCAACGAAGCCTCGATAGAGAGAAAGAGAAAGTAACACAGCATTACAAAAAAATTCTTGGCATCGATATCGAATGACTAAATTTGGATTTTGATCATTATCAACGTCAATAACAGATTTTTGGGTTCTTGAAACCCTCTAAAAGCTTACTTTCATTCCATCTCTCATTCATTTTTTCGGTGTTTTTCTCATGAGTAAAAATTTTGAAAACGAAAGTTTATTCTTACTTAAATACTTTGGTACAGTTTGCGACTCAAAAACTACCAGAAATGCGAAAAAATGTTGCGAAATTTAAAAAATGAATAAGTGAAAATCTCTTTCAGAAACATATTTTTGCCCTGGCGATTTAAAAGACGGACAAATGTACATAACTATGCGTTTGAGATGAGGAATAGGTTGCCTACTTACTGGGTTGAAGGAAGTAAACAACTTATGAAACACCTGGTAAAGACGAGAGGAAAAATTCGCACGGAATATTATAAGGTTATAGTTACAAGAGCAGGAAATGGCGCGATGATAACTGACGAGTAAAACTTGTCATCTGCATACATCCGCGCTTCTTTGCACACTCGACTAATGAAAACACACAAAAAAATCTTTGAAGTAATCTCATCTCGTGTAATATACGCCGCCACACCGGTACCATATAGCGGTAGATATGTACTATAGGTATTAACGGAATAAAACAAATTGGAAATTCGATCCGAACGTGTGCTCTTTTTTTCCTATTACCATTGTTCGCGTACGAACTATTGAAAAATCCTCTCATCGGCGTGAAAAAAAACACACACACAACATGCAGCGAAAAATGTTTGGAATTGACGTAAAACGGTCTTATATTGATTTTTAATGGCTGAATGAAAAACATATATTATGAATTAAATCGCGTTCGTTTTTACGATACCTAACATGAATTTATGGTATTATGAAATTTCGGCTATGACCGAAGTAATTTCCGGGGGGCTCGATCCGCGCGCACCGTTTTTATAAATCGTTCCACGAAAGGTAGACATTTTTTCGTTAATTAAGATTATTTTTATGATTTAAAACCCACCGTTTATCACTTATTGCTTTTTCATAGCGATATTCTAAACCGACCTGATGTCCTGGTTGGCTCCGATCGCTTGCTACGATCGTGTAATTGATTGCAAATATAAAGTGGTATACTTACTATACATACACGTATCCTTGAAAAAAGCTATCGTAGGTGTTCGGAATTTAGATACACCTACCTGCATTTGTCTTAGCATTTTTTATAAACGGATACGTCGCGTCGTCACTTGAGATTTAATCAAATGTTGACTTTTTCTCTCGATATTTTTTACTTTTTTACTGGGACGGATTTGTAAAAAAAAAAGTTTTCTCGATTTCGCAACACAACTCCTATTGCCTAACTGGAAAATTTTAAATATAAACATTGTTTTCATTCTTTGAGGCCATGAAAAACAAAATGAGTTATTTACATACTTGGAATTAAATCACACAAAAAATATTCGAAAATAAAGAACACGCCGTCGTGTACATATTGAAATTCTATTTGTAAAAGTAGTTTTCGTTCTATTTTTGGACACCCTTTATATATTTTTGTTTAATGAAGGAAAACAGTGCATTGTATGTGTTATAGGTACCTGCTAGATAGCAAATCGACATTCGACGAGTTGTGACTCCTCTATCTATCACACTACGTTCTGATACAAATGCCTTAAAATTCTATTTATAGTCCACAACTCGGCAGTCGTCTATTTTGAGACATCAAAAATTTGTATTCAGAGGAAGCAATTATACTAATGGCCAATAAATAAATCAACGAGGTGCGGTAGTGTAACTGGACATGCCTTCTGAGGGGAGGTGGGTCAGAAATACAGTGGCGTCGGAAGCTTTTTTTGGAAGGGTTAAAATTGGGTATGGAGACTAGTACGTACGGACGATTTAGCTTAAAAAAAACCAAAAGCCAAAAAAAATTACCGGAAACAGGAAAGTTCGAATATAAGCTTTGTAGAGGGTGTATTTCAAAATACCCGACTTTCCCTAAAATCGGTGAATATTTTGACCCCTTTTGGGGGGTGAGGGGGTTCAAATTTTCGTTTTTCGGCTATAACTTTCAAAATTACGTATTTACAAAAAAACAGTTGGAACAAAAATTGTAGAGAATAAAAAAACAAACAATTTTGTTGGTTACAATTTTTTCCTAGAACGTCATGGGAGGAAGCTAGGGGCTTCAGAAAAAAATCAATTTTGAAAATTTTCCATTATCAGAAAAAATCACCAAAAATCGGGTTAATCGACTTTTAGGAGCGGATCTTTTGCATAGTACATCCTATTACTATGTAGAATAAGAAAAATGAACAACTGATCCCTCATCTCAAAGTAAGGGGGTGGACCCCCTATAGAAAAAGTTGTATTTTCCCCCTGGGGTATCTAAGGTACAGTGAAAAATTCGAAAAATTGGTTCAAACAAACGTTGTAGAGCGTTAAAAGACGAACATTTTCCTTTTTTTACATTTTTTCTACGAGGTCTTGGGGCCGAGCTAATGCAAAAAGAAAAAGATCGACGAAGCGTTCGAAAATTTCTCACAAAATTTTAAACCCCCTCTTTTGGAGTCCAATTTGGGTCCAGGGGTTAGATGATTATAAAAATTGACTTTAGTGACCACGAAAACCCCAGAAACCCACTTGTTGGGCTATTGGTTCGCTAGATTTTATACCAGACCTATTTATTGAGTTGATGAAAAATTTTCAAACCCTTCGTCGATCTTTTTTCATTTTGCATTAGTTCGGCCCCAAGACCTCGTAGAAAAAATGTAAAAAGATGAAAATGTTCGTCTTTTAACGCTCTACAACATTTGTTTGAACCAATTTTTCGAATTTTTCACTGTAGCTGAGATATTCCAGAGGGAAAATTCAACTTTTTCCACAGGGGGTCCACCCCCTACTTTGAGATGAGGGGTCGGTTGTTCAGTTTTCTTATTCTACATAGTAATAGGATGTACTATGCAAAAGAGCCGCTCCTAAAAGTCGATTAACCCGATTTTTGGTGATTTTTTCTGATAATGGAAAATTTTCAAAATTGATTTTTTTCTGAAGCCCCTAGCTCCCTCCCATGACGTTCTAGGAAAAAATTGTAACCAACAAAATTGTTTGTTTTTTTATTCTCTACAATTTTTGTTCCAACTGTTTTTTTGTAAATACGTAATTTTGAAAGTTATAGCCGAAAAACGAAAATTTGAACCCCCTCACCCCCCAAAAGAGGGTCAAAATATTCACCGATTTTAGGGAAAGTCGGGTATGTTGAAATACACCCTCTACAAAGCGTATATACGAACTTTCCCGTTTCCGGGAATTTTTTTTGGGTCAAAACCTAAAATGACCGTACTATAGGGGCCGTATTCATAAACGATACTTAACCAAGTGATACCTAAGTAATGAATTTTAAATCAATTTTTTGAGTCATTCTGAATAACAATTTTTTTATTTTTCAATAATAAATCTATACTTGAGGATCTAATTATTCGATTCATTGTTGAAAAATCAAAAAATTGTTATTCAAAATGACTCAAAAAATTGGTTTAAAATTCATTACTCTCTAAATCCAAATCAGTAAAATTTAACTGATTTGCAGTCATTTTTTACTGATTTGACTCACAGGAATTGGACCGGCCAAATTTACTGATCATCTGTAAAATTAACTGATTGAATTCAGTAAAAAACAACTGGTTTTAAACCAGTTATTTTTTACTGAATTCAATCAGTTAATTTTACAGATAATTAGTAAATTTGGCCGGTCCAATTCCTGTGAGTCAAATCAGTAAACTAGACACACTGTGTCAAAAGAGCGGACTTCCTATTATATACAAACTAGAATTGAACTTGTGAAGCTCAACTTTCAATGCACGTATCAACTTCGAAATTTAATCATCTCTTCCTCTATACACATTCTAATTACTACGGAAATTTCAAGTCGATCGATCAACTCTGACTTGAGTTATGGTGTCACAAAAAAGAACTTTAAAACTTCAAAGCTCAGCTTTCCTTGCTCAAAATTTAACCTAAAAAATTAGGTCTTCTCCTGCACGATCTACACGTACTGTAAAAATTTCAAAACGATCGATTCAGTTAAACGAGAGAAATCAAGTTGGAAATTTGACCAATTACAAGCTTTTGAACTTTAAGCTCTTTTTTTTCGAAAACGTGAGATTTTAAGAAAAATTCATGAGAAATAGAGCTTGAAATTCCTAACCATTTTTTTGACCACCATTTTTCTCTACAATGCACCGTTTCCGAGATATTTTTGAATAACTAAATAAATTTGAGCTTCAAAAACTCAGCTTTCTATGCACAGATCACCTTCTAAATTCAATCAAATTTTCTCCTAAACACATTCTTTTCACCATAAAAATTTCAAATCGATCGGTCGATTTTATTTATCTTGTCAGAGGGAGGTTTCAGAAAAATGAGCTTTGGAGTTTCAAAGCTCAGCTTTCTATGCACAGAGTTACACCAAAACATAATCAGTTTTTCTCCTGTACGATGTAAACTTACTGTAAAAATTTCAAAACGATTGGTTCAGTTGAACGAGAGAAATTGAGTCAAAAATATTGACCAATCACAACCTTCCAACTTTCTTGAAAATGGTGAGCTTTTAAGAAAAATTCATGAGAATCAAAGTTGTAGAGCTTAAAATTCCTAACCATGGTCACCATTTTTCTCTACGATGCACCATTTTCAATAATATTTTCGAAAACTAAATAAACTTTGAGCTTTAAAAGCTCGACTTTCACTGCAAGGATCGACTTCAAAATTTATCCGCTCTTCTCCTGTACACGTTTTAACCACTGTAAAAATTTCAAGTCGATTGGTCAACTCTAACTTAAATTATAGGATCACAAAAATGAACTTGAAAGCTCCAAGCTCAGCTTTCTATGCACTGAATTGAACCGAAAAATGATCATTTTCTCTCCTGCACGATCTACACCTACTATAGAAATTTCGAAACGATTGATTCAGTTAAACGAGAGAAATTGAGGTGGAAAAATTGACCAATCACAGGCCTTCCAACTTTGAGCTCAATTTTCTCGAAAACGGTGAGCTTTTAAGAAAAATTCATAAAATTTAGATCACGTAGGGCAATAAAACTGTCAAAAAATGAAAAGACCTTCATATAAAAAATTTATGTCAAGTAGGACAATAAAATTAACAAAGGTTGAATAAATAAATGTACAATGGGGATCTGAATACAAAGCCGACCGTCTGCCTTGTAAGGAATTTTTGATAAAGATTTTATCTGCCGACCACTCCCTCAGTCAAAGGGACCATAAAATCAGTCTTTGTGTTGGTCTAAAAATGCCGACCCAGCAGGTGGTATTGGAAGGGTTCAAAGAAAATATTTTATCTGCCGACTCCTTGTTGAGAAATATAATTAAATCGCATCAGAAAAGTTGACCAATCACAAGCCTCCGAACTTTGAGCTCAATTTTCTCGAAAACGGTGAGCTTTTAAGAAAAATTCATAAGAACGAAAGTTGTAGAGCTTGAAATTCCTGACTATCCTTTTGGCCTCCGTTTTTCGCTACGACGCACCATTTTCGAGATATTTTAGAAAAACTGAATAAACTTTGAGCTTCAAAAGCTCGACTTTCAATGCACAGATCGACTTCAAAATTTAATCAGCTCTTCTCCTGTACACGTTCTAATCACTGTAAAAATTTCAAGTCGATTGGTCAACTCTAACGTGAGTTATCGCGTCAGAAAAAAAGTCTCAAAAATGAGCTTTAATGTTAAAAAGCTCAGCTTTCTGTGCACAGAATTGCACCAAAATCTAATCAGCTCTTCTCCAGCATGAACTACACCTACTGTAAAAATTTCAGCCCGATCTGTTCAGTTTAGCGAGAGAAATCGCGTCAGAAAAAAAGGCTTCAACAAACAAACAAATAAATAAATAAAAAAACCCTTATGAACGCAATAGCGGATTCCCGCTAGAGCGGGAAGTCCGCTAAAAATGACTGCAAATCAGTAAACACTGGCGGCAAGTATTGTGGTACTCTTGGGCTCGAGCACTACATGAATCGTTTAGAGCACGACATGAAATTTGTTTCATGTAGTGCTATACTTCTATCGATTTTCCTACTCGTATTTGTATTGTATTTTATGTAGAAGTTGAAAAATGAAAAGTATCACATCAAGTACCTACATTATAATAGAGCTATAGGTTTGAACATTATTTTACTACGTGTTCAGAAAAATTTTGGGCACCACATGGGAAAATTTCAAGTTGCCGCGCTTGTCAGTAAATATTTATAGATTAAGACGTCAGAATAATATTTTTAAAATATTATAATTAATTTTTAAAAATATAGTAATTAGTTGACAGTTATAACGTTAACATCACTATTATTATATTTTTATGAGGAATCTAACGGTACAACTTTCATTTCAATTGGCTAACGAAAAATCCCTATACCTATCTGGGATTCGAACCTACGACCCTACGTTTTTATGTTCCTACCTACCTGAACTTAACCACTAGGCTACGGGGCTTATCTGAAATTAACTCTTTTAAAACAGTTTATATGTTTGCGATACCAATGTTTTTCCTTCCTTTTTCATGAACACAATTTTTGTAATATGTATGGTATCTGAATTTTTACTCCTGCATAAGGTAAATAGAAATCCTACTCTTTCCACAGAAATACCATGTCTTAAAAT
Source organism: Pseudococcus viburni (assembly GCA_033439095.1). Classification (NCBI taxonomy): domain Eukaryota; kingdom Metazoa; phylum Arthropoda; class Insecta; order Hemiptera; family Pseudococcidae; genus Pseudococcus; species Pseudococcus viburni. The sequence continues at coordinate 632,052 of JAVBJF010000169.1, forward strand.
TTTTATAATGGTATCTACATATTTCATCAAACAAGATGACAAATTTCGTTAAATTTTTTTTAAACAGATGCATACCATTTTCGAACCAACTTTTCTACCAAATACCTATTTATCAAATTTAATTGAAGTATAAACTCAAAAAAAACTCAAAATTATTTACCCACCTTATGTGCATAAAGGCAAAAAAACCTGAAATTTGGTGTATTTAATTTCGGTCTGCCGAATCGATTGGATGAACATCAGCACCTTTAATCGCAAATTACCCAAATTGGTGACCTATTTCATCGATCAAAGCCAAATTTCCAAAATTTGTGACTTTGAGTTGAAATCCATATTTTTTGGATGACGAATTTTTTTGGGAAAAAATTATTTTTCTGCTAAAAAAATATGAATTTGAAATAAAAATTACGAATTTCGGAGAATTGTGCTTTAATCCATCAAGTAGGTAACCTAAATGAGTAATCCATGATTATAGGTGCTGCATGACTTTATGAAAAAAAAAATTTTATTCAAATTCATTCTATCTCCAAAATTAGAAAATTTCGGTTTCAAAGTCGGCAAAATCGTGAACTTCGCTCCTCTCCCGAGAAAAAATACTTCGCCACGCCACTGCTTGTACAATTGTACATACGTAAACTTAACAATTAATTTTTTGTGTACTTAATTTTCAAATAACTTTCCAACTGCTGTTTTTGAATTTCTACCTGTTTTTCACGAGCGTCTGTTTTCATTTTAGTGTTGTCGGAAAAGTTGCGGCACGATTTTTTTTTCAAGTGTTTGACGTCTGAATCAGCGATTTTCTAAACGTTTTTTTCCAAGTCCAAATTTTTTCATATTTTTCGAATTTCAAGTTTTTTTTTTCAGTCGCAATTTTCTCAACTCAAATTTTTTCTTTCAATTTTTTCAACTCGACTCAAATTTATCTATTTAAATTTTCTCAACTCAAATTTTTTCAGACGTAATTTTCTCAACTCAATTTTTTTAGACGTAATTTTCTCAACTCAGATTTTTTTCTCTTAATTTTTTCTACTCAATTTTTTTCTTGTAATTTGCAGCAGCATAATTTCTTTTCCGAGTTCTTATCATATGACATAAGCTATGAGAAAAAAAATTTAGTTGAGAGAATTGGAAGACAAATATTTGAGTTGAGAAAATTATAAGAAAAAAATTAGGTTGCGAAAATTATAAAAAAAATTAAGTTGCAAAAATTATAAGAAAAAAATTTGAGTTGAAAAAAATTGGAAGAAAAAATTTAAGTTGAGTAAATTACGTCTGAAAAAAATTTGAGTTGAGAAAATTTAAATAGATAAATTTGAGTAGAGTTGAAAAAATTGAGAGAATTAGTGTAATTTGCGATTAAAGGTGCTGATGTTCATCCAATCGATTCGGCAGACCGAAATTAAATACACCAAATTTCAGGTTTTTTTGCTGATTAGATCAAAATTTCATATTTTGCAGGGCTAGGGCTATAACATTATTTAAAAATCTTAAAAATTCGCCAAAATTCCAGAAATGCACTCCAGCTTCTGAAATTTTCGATACATTATGGGGTTCTTTATGATGTCTTTAATTTTCAATTTTTTTTGTTTGGGTTCAAAATGTTATTTCGAGTTGGGATATACCTCCCTTGTTAGGTATTCTGAACCATTAAATTACATTTTCCACCTTATTTCTGGCAATCTTTATGATCACTGAACTACTTGAATTACTTGCATTTTCAAGTACATAACAGTTATTTCTTAGAAATGAAAAAGTTTAACGTATTTTTGAGCGTTTTTCTAATGGTAACAATGTTACTTTATACGCATACGTTACAAGAACGTTCCACTGGCAGCTCAGTAAAAATTAACTGATTTAAGCAGTGATTTTTAAAAAACTGTAAAAAAATCAGTAAAAATTTCTTGATTTACCGGAAAAAACAGTGAAAATATGTTAATTAAATCAGTACTTTTCAAATTAACTGAAAATCAGCTTAAAATGTCAAAAAAGTACTGATTTCAATAAATTTTAACTGATTTACAATTAATCTTACTTATAATTTCAGTAAAATTTATTTTACTGGAATGAATCAGTTATATTTTTACTGATTTGGATTTAGAGAGTACTCTAGTATCACTTGGTTAAGTATCGTTTATGAATACGGCCCTAGGAATACCAGAAGGATTATACAGGTAGGGGGTAAAAGGGAGCCTTGTTTCGCATTGTATGCCGTCTCAAATAGATGATAGAACAAACTGTAATATTGATCATGTCCGAGCGAAGCGAGAGCCAAGCTTTGAAAAAATTTGATTTTTAATGTCCAAAAAATACATTTTTTCGTGTTTTAATGCTTTGAAAATCCCTAAGTATCTGATGTAATTTTGGTACATTTGATATTTTTCACCCTGGCTGCCAATTTCGGGGGTACAATGTACTCCTTGAATCCCATTTTCCAACGGCCCGGTACAAATCCACTCTTAGCACACGTTTTCACTGGGCCGGGGAGCGAATAGACACTGAAGGGAAGGGTTTCGAAATACCAATGGATTGGTCTCTCCAATTCTGTAGAAAATATTTATTTTTATAATTTAACTCGGCTAAAAATTATATTTTTAAAGATTATTTTTGATAATTTGGGACAGATATATTGAAAAAAGTTGATTAAAAATTGAAAGATTTGGGAATTTTATTGTGAAAAAAATTGAGCATCTAGCAATTAAGGGTTCTCTTGCAATCTCCAATCGCATTTGATCATAGATTTTTTCCGTCAAAGGAGTGGAAATGAAAAGGTGGATAAAGAGCCAGACCGGGTAAGGTGATGAAATTCGCCCTTTCACCAATTGGGCTGAAACTCACCCAAAAAGTTAGTTTTGATGTAAGACCGCTCCAAATAAATTTTTGGCTCGATCTCCCCCCCCCCCCGAATAAAATGGCCGTGTACATCCAAAATTAAAAAATTCATATCTTCGGAGGGGTGGTTCAAAAAATTTGAAATTTTCACAGAAAATAGGTAGGTAGTGGGTACCTGAGTAGGTGTACACTGTACACGTTAGAATTTATTCAAAATTTTTTACGCATATGGGGGGGGGGGTTGAAAAGTTTAAAAATTTGTAGAAAAAATCGGGGAGACCCATGGCTGGAATTTAAAAAAAAAGTTGGTCTTATATATCGTAGGTATAACTGATATTTTTTTCAGACTACGAGAAGGGCTGGAATATGGTCAAAAAAATGAAAACTACAAAAAAACGTGTTTTTTGCAATTTTATTCCTTTCAAGGTCAGTATTTTGAAAAAAATGAATTTTCTCCATACTTTCAATGACGCCATAGTAAAGGGAGAATTGAACACACTGAATGAAAAACTTGATACGATCTCAAAATGTAGATAGAAAATATGTATGTACAAAATTTTTCAAAAATAAAATAAAGGGGTGGTTTTATATCAGAAAAAATATTTTTTTGTCTTTTTTTAATTTCGAGCTTTGGAAAGCGGTGGTTTAGTTCTCTGAGGTCAGGGAAGCTGAAATTTTTATCGGGAGTATTTCTATATTCTCCAAAAGAATTTGAGCGAAATGGTGCAAAACAATTTTCTTCTTCATATAACAGTGGAGGCAAATTAGAAAATAAAAACACATTTTTGGCTATCAAAGCTTTTATTTCGGAAAATTGTCGAGAGTGGTCCCCTGAATAACTCCAAAGAGTTACCACCCCACAGACCTCAGGCAAACTTTTTTTAGAGAGAGTTAATCCCTTAAAACCCCGGTTTTTCGGGTTAACCCCTCTAAAAAAAGTTAGCCTGAGGTCTGTGGGGTGGTAACTCTTTGAGGTTATTCAGGGGACCACTCTCGACAATTTTCCGAAATAAAAGCTTTGCTAGGCAAAAATGTTTTTTTTTTTCTGCCAAATAATGCTAATTTGCCTCCACTGAAAGTGTAACTCTCGAAATAAAAAGAGTTTTTCAAAGTTCATTTCTCCTGAGCAAACAAGAATAGTGCCTACACGAGAAGTTCATTTCCACGTGAATCGCGTGGGAAAAGTTCAGTACGAGTGGGGAGTGGGAGTTAACATAATTTCAAAATTCAATAGCGCTGTGATGCTATCATTATCAATCAAAAACAACAATTCTGGTATACTTCAACGTGTATTTCCTCAAATTCATTTTTTTCAAAAAAACACAGTTTTTTGTATTTTTTGTTTTTTTTGACCATTTTTCATCCCCCCTCGGGGCCAGAAAAAAAATGTTATACCTAAGGATAAGACCAACTTTTTAAAAAAAATTCCAGCCATGCCCACCCCCCGATTTTTTTTCTACGAATTTTTGAAATTTTCAACCCCTACCCCACTCCCCACAAATATACGTAAAAAAATCTGAAAAATTCTCACGTATACACCTACCCACGAACTATTTTCGTGAAAATTTCAAAATTTTTGAATCATCCCCTCTGAAGATATGAATTTTTAATTTAGGACATATACGGCCATTTTATTCGGGTTGGGGTGGAGGAATCAAGCCAAAATTTTTTTGGGGAGGTTTTACACCAAGACTAACCTTTTGAGTGAGTTTCACCCCAATTTGTGAAAGAGTGAATTTCACCATCGTACTCGGACAGGCTCTTTTGAGTCGTTTTAATTTTTTGTGTCAAAAAACGATATCTACAGTCGCCTAAAATTCATTAAGTATGCTGAAAAATTGAGGACATTTGGTTTCAAACATTACCTATGTATTTCATTTCGTTAATTCGAGTTTGAATAAATGTATGCGTGTATGTAGGCTATTTAATATTTATATACGTACATTGCGTAAGTCTAGGTATTCGCAGACTTATTATCTACCTCATTCGATGCCGAATACGAGCTTTTCCACGACAATTCATATTTTTATTGCTACACGTAGGTACCTATAGAATTAATCAACGGACATGTGCGTTTTTATTTATTTCTCTCACATATACAAAACATAGCCCAAATATACCTTACTATTAAATTGTCGACGCGACGTATAATACGAAGAAATGCACGAAAAAGTTCGCTCATCTGTGAAGTAAGCAGATAATAACATGAGACGTTATTTGAAAGGTCAACCGAGTAATTAAAAGCAGTCTTTGCATAAAGAGCTCGTATGCGATTAACTCGAGTACATACGTCATTTCATCTTTACGATCCGCCCACTTTCTTCATAAACATATAAATTATCGTTTACATTTAGGAAAGATGAAGATGATGATGATGATGACTGATGAGCTTAACCGAATGTTGATGATTATAGTTTTTTGATGATAGCCGCAGAATTATAAGGCATCGTGTAAAATTTGACATACGGTTCGTTTTTATTGTATTCGCCGCGAGTATAGTTTTCAGTTTAACCGAGTGCATTCGAGTACGTAATTTTAATTTTTTTCCTCTTTTTCTTGAAAAGTTGCGGGAAAAGGCTGTTTAAAAGTTGCGTGTTTTAACGTTAAAATTTTCAAGTGAAGAAAGTTTTTAAAAACAAATAGTAATTTAAATGGACGTAGGCCTAACTTAATATTCATATTTTTACCCTGCGAGACCATCCGACACCTGAGGCGAATTTTCGTGTTTTTTCTTTCCTTTCCAATGGTTCCAAACATATCGTTTTACTCGAATTTTCTGTATAATTCGTATTTTTAGATTTCGCCATATTCCAAGTTTAATATTCTGCCTACCCTTTTCTCCCCCCCCCAAAAAAAATTACTCTATGGCTTGGAAAAATCACTTCCATTCCATTTATTATTTTATGGAGTCGAAGCAAAAATTATGCCCAAGATTGTTTGTTCTTGTGACTTTATACATACCTAAAGCGAAATCCTTTGGGTTTTTCAGATATTTAGATGCATACAGCGTGAAAAGTAGTAAACAAGACTGTACATCGAATACTTCTTGGTACCATTACTGCGCTATCACTAAATTAAACAAACAAACTTTTCATCAGTGTTTAGCAGAAAGTAAGAAAAATCAATTAGAGTGTCCGCAGTCGCACGCTATTGTTATCCCGCAACCGTCTCGCGGTCTCCAATCCTCGAGTGTTGATCAGTTAATAATCAACATGCAGATTTTAGTCGCCGCGTTTGTGTTCGTCTTTTTTAGCTCGCAATGAAGCAGTCACCAATATTTATCTACGAATGATAATCATTTACTTGTCTGTGTGTCTTTTTGATGAGGCAGGAAAAAAGCTCAATGGTGCAATTTTTCCTCTTTTTTTGTAATTATTTTTTGAGATTTTTGATTTTCTCAATTTTTTGAATTTTAAAATAATATTATTTTGAAAAGTAAGGTTAAGAGGGAGTAGGTGAAATTATTGCTCAAATTGCTATAAACATTTTAGCCCCAGTTCAATAGAAAACAACTACTTTGACGCTGTTGAGAGTCTCGAACAAAATCAAATTTTTTGACCTGTTGTTATTGTTGTTCCAATATCACTTAAAATACCTACTTACTTTGAGAATTGCCTAAAAATACTCTACCAATTTTTTTTTTCATTTTCTAATAGCAAAAAAAACAGATGAATGCTGATTGTGTAGAATCCCGGGTAAAAAAAATTAGATCCGACCGAATCTGATCAGATCCAATTGGATCTGATTGGATCCGAAAAATGGTGTGATCAAATCGGATCCAAGTGGATATACGATAAGTAGATACAAACAAATCCAAATTAATCCAATTAAAGACATTTTTCTCTTTAAATTGAAAAAATTTGGATCTTTTTGGATCAAATCGGATCTTTTTGGATCTAATTGGATAACATTTATTTGTCCTGTACAGGATAAATTTTTTTTTGTAGTGAAGTTATAAAAATTAGATGCAAAAAGATCCAATTGCATCAAATTATATCTTAATTCAAGGAGAAAAATGTCTTTAATTGGATCTATTTGGATCCACTTGGATCCGAAAAATGGCGCTTCTTTTAAATCCGATTGGATCCAATTTTTTTTCCTGGGATGGGTCATTTTGATTTTTTTCGAAGTTGAATAAAAGGAATGGCGCTGAAATTTCCAAATTATTGGTTATTTCTCAACAATTGCATTCAAAATTTGTCGATTTAAAAAAAAATTGGTAATTATCTTCATAATTTATCCATTGAAATTGTCTAAAATGGATATCTTCACTTTAAAATACCATGGTTGGTGATTTTTGAACAGTCTTATTTTTCAAAAATACTTGAAAAAAATAAATTTTCATAGTTTTTAAAATTTTCTGAAAAAATTAAGGAAGATATTGAGATGAAATTGTTATAAAAATTATTTTGGCGTGTTTTTTTTGCATAAAATTAAAATGTTTATTTTCATATCTTAAATTGACAAAAAACGCGTTCCTTCATTTTTTGATGAAAGGGGATGCCCAAAAAATTGCAGTCAAAGATACATTGTGTTCAGGTAAACAATGTTGGTAAAATGTATTTGTATTAAGACCAGTTTCGAAAAAAAAATCATAAATGATATTTCCTCGTTTTTTTTACCAAAGCCTTGAAAAAAAATGATAAGTTGTTTTCGGCGTAGTACCAAAATAAAATGAAAAAGAAAAACTGCACAATTAATGAAATAAATTTTCATAAAGTTGAATCCTCATTAAATTTTTAATAAAATTACTTTATTGGAGGAAGAGGAAAGAAGAAATTAAATACAGCTAATTTGAAGCTAATTAGTATGTTTTCGGTAAAAACTTTCTTGAAAAATCTTGAAAATAATTTTTTACAGTCGGTAAATTTTTTCTTATGAAAAATGTGGAAATATCTACACTATGATTACAGCAGTGATGTGATAAATTTACAAAAAAGTTCAAATTACATCAAAATTTTGGAAATTGACAAGTTTCAAGTTCAATTCATGAGGGAGGGGGAATGATTAGGATGAAAACTTTTGGAAAAAGTAAAAATTATTCTTTCAAAATACTTTAGAAAATGAGAAAAATGTCGAGAGGAGGAGGAGGGGGAGGAGGAGGAGGAGGAGGAGGGGAGGGGGTGAATCGAATTTTGGCCTATCTCTCAACACAACTTTCGGAAAAAAATATGCAATAGATTTGGAAACAAATGAATGGAAATTGGGTACCTCTATTCTGAATATACTTAAACAATCGATAGGTGAATGGAGGTATCTTGAATAAAAATTCCATCTTTGTGTGGTTGCCAAATGACCTGATATGCATCGATTGCCACGGAAATCTAACTGAATATTCATTAACTTCTGGAAAATAACATCCTTTATTTCAGTTTTCTTTCGTGTAATTTAGAAAACCACCCATTATAAGTATTAAGTACCTACTGCCTTTTCTTAACCGTACTAATCGAAATAATATTAAAAAATTACCTATTGATGATAATATTCCAAAGAAAAAACCAAAGGAAAAATTGTACATTGTGTGTGTTTTTTAGAATGTTGGATTTGAAAAAGAAATCAATGAAAAATTGTTGGATATTTTTTCCTTTTGTATTTATAAATTCATTTGATGCTTAAAACACTGGGGCACGTGATTATAAAATTACTTAACGCGGAGATATTCTGCCATTTTTAGATAAAGTGGAAAAATATGCCAATTTTTGACGTAAAGTAGACATTTTAATATCATTCCTCCCTCCCCACATTTTTTTTGACCAACATTTAATATCAAAACAAAAAATCTCTTACATTCAAACTTAGAAAAAATTCTAAAAAATATAAAATTCATAAAATTTGGTTCTGAATTAAAGATTTTAAACCCTGAAGTGTACACCTACCTATTCAAAATTATTGATTTTATAGCTTATGAAAAAAAAAAAAATACTTACAATATAATTATACTTTGCAGTACAGTTGATTTAGGGTACTTACCTACTCGACAAACACCAATTAGCCAAGTATATTTACTTCCATTTTCCACATTTCCCCCTTTACTATAATTTACTTCCATCTAAATCATATTTCGAGGCTAATTTGTCTAAAATTTGAATTTATAATTGTCACGTCTCACGTGAGGTTAGGTATTTTATAAACGTGTCCTCAGTTCCAATGTACAAAAACTTCACTCTGATAATTTTTCATTGAATCTTTTTCACGTTTTTGTTTCTTTTCTACGTACCTAATACGAATTGTAAAAAAGTGTACCTACTATCTGGACCATTTTTGAAATGTCCTGTTGTTATACGCAGTTTTGTACATATTGTACTATTTCTGTTTTTGGTTGTTTTAATTTGTAATTTATATTTTATTTGTTAAATTTTCTACACGATTCTATCGAAAAATGTTTACCAAAGATTGTTTTTTCGCACCAAGTGAGTTTTACTTAACTTAATTTTCATTTCTACTTGTACATTCGTCGCATCGTTCAATACGAATACGGCTGTTTAAAAATCTTATCGAATTCGCGTTATCATGACGATTTTATAAATAACTCCATCTCTCGTCGATACGTTACGTTTGTCAAAATAATTTGACAAAGATAGATCTAGGTATCTACCTGTATTGAGAGAAACAAAAATGAATTTCGAGGGATAACATGTTCTAGTCATTTTGTGAAGTCGTACTTATTATTCCAGGCGTTGATGTTGATTCTTGTTTCTTCTTTTGTTTTCCTTGTTTTTATTATCTATTTATTTTTACTCGCCTTGAAATATTACGAAAAAATTTTGGCGACAGTATCTTAATCGAGGAACATTAATTGCACGATTAAATTACCTATAAAATTAACATGAGCGCATACAAAGTCATTAAACTTTCCCTTTTTAATTTCAATTTTACAACGTTGTAAAAACAAAGTTTAAAATTACAAAAATCAAATCATAAATGTTCGAGTTTTATAGCAAAGGTGTATTCACGTTTGATGGGTACCGCTTGGATAAAATTTCGGTACATTTTTTTCATAGCTGTGGGTGAAAAATTTTACTACAAGGAGACCAAATGTACGGCTGAATGGAAATGTGTGTCATGCTTTTTGTTTCCCAACAACCTTTGGATAACCTTTCGAATTTAATCCAGATTTATTAATGTTCCGTCAAAATTTATCAATTTTTTTATTCACGATTATATTATACCCCGTAATTATCGATTATGAAGTGACTGCATTTTTTCTCGTCTGGTTTCCAACGAATGTTCGAATAATAAGCCAAAATTTGGCACATAAACTGAACTTTTTCAAATTATCGGCGTATAAAAATCTATATGTACAGGGTATTTCGTAAGTGAAATATACACCTATTTTAATCCGGAAATTGAGCAAACTATCATGAACTCGAGTATCTGTGTTTGACTACCCTTTGAATTGCAGGCACAAAAATGAGTTTTCGCTTGATATATAACTTTGTAAAAAAAATTTCAAAAAGATGTGTGTGATTTCGAATTTATGCAATATATAAAAGTTATTTCAATTTGATAGGGTGTTATAACGAATGTTCAAGTGATTCAACAGAAATATGTATGTATTCATTTCAACTCGCCAAAAAATCAAGGTTGTGTCTATTGGAATCATTTTTGAGTACCTACCTTCTGATTGCAAATGATTTGTAATTCGAAGATTTTTTGATTTTTGAATCTTTCTTTGTTCAAAAAATATATAAAAAAATTTTAACAAAAAAAGGCAAGAAAAGTTATTTTGAAAGGGGTTTCAAACTTTGACTTTTCAATAATACACAATGTTTTTATACTATGAAGGTAAGGGTATGGAAAAAAGGGGGAACATGAAAAAATCGAAAGTTACGAATCATCGAATTCTTAGATTTGAATTCTCCACGATTCGACGAAAAAAATTATGCGACCTCCTCCAGATTTTTTTTTGAAAAATTCTCAACAATAGAATATCTTTTTATGTAAAATAATATTTTTAAAAAGTCGATTATTTTTTTGGCAGATATTTTCATGATTTTGTTTTGTTTTGAAGACTATGACTTATACAGCGAAATCACGTGAATCAAGTGGAAAAAATTGATTATTTACATTTTTACAATAGGTACTTCAACGCTATTTTATCGGAAATATAAAAAAACTTTTCTATTCTTGGAATCTGAGAACGAATTCAAAAACAATTCGCATATTTAATAATGAACTTTTTGGAAAAATTGCAAAGCTAAAATTGATTTATTTCATTTTTTCAAAATATTTCGTCATAAACTTGAAAAAAATTGGAAATGTATAAAAATTCAATTTTTCTAGGTTAATAGCTTACCATTCTTGGCTTCTTTTCTAAAACTCACATTAAGTAATTTTTTGTTAAGGCCCGGCGTGACAGGGTAAAATAGGTTAATAGGCCTATGTATTTTTTTGATTTTGTTTCCAAAAACCGGGTCTGTCTATTCCCTCCCGGAATAAACAACAAAATGACCGAACTATGCGCAATCTCGTTCATTTTTTCCTCATCTTCACCGCTACATTGATCATCTCACCTGTTAACTGTACCTTTTTCTCGAAATTTTAATTTTTTTCAGCTTTCAAAATTTTTTCTCATAATATCAATTTCTCAACTCCAATAAATCCCCCCCCCCCCCCACCCCACTAAACTTTTTTCCCCAAAACTTTTTTTATCTCCAAGATTTTTTCAGTTTCTTCGATTTTTATTTTTGCTAAAATATTTTAATTTTACTATTATTTTAATCTAAATTATCAACTGTAAAATCCTATTCTTTGATCTTAAAATTTTTAAAAACTTGACATTCTCTAGATTTTTTCTCACATTAAATGTTTTAAAATGTTTTTCAACCCAAATTAAAAAAAAAATTATTCTAAAAATTTCAGAGCTGGAAAATAATGTGAGAAAAAACATTTGAGCTAAAAAATAAAATTTTGAGAAAAAAATTTCAAAAGGTGTAAAAATTGAACTTTGAGAAGAAATTTCAAGATTTAATTTTGAAAAAAAATTTGTAGAGTTGAAAAATAAAAACTATGTACTTATTTTTGGAAAAAATTCCGGTGTTGAAAATTTTTTATACCGACCTAAAAAAAAATTGGAGGAAACAATTTCAGGAGTAGGTAAAAATTTTATTCCAAATGAAAAAATTTTAGAGTTGAAAAATATTTTGAGGGGAAATTTTTAGAGTTGAAAAATATCTGGAGAAAAGTAAATTAAGAATTGAAACTATTTTGAGAATCGAAAAAAAAATTGTGTTGAAAAATTGTTGATTTTGGTTTCAAATTTTCAAATCAAAAGGTAAACATTTGTTCGACTTTTTAGCAAGCTCTTCATACCAGCTATCTTACGAGACAGGTTGCGAAGTTGCGATTCGAGTGAACGATTTACATTTCGTTGTTCATTCCGTGTGAAAATAGACAGACCCCCAAAAACCAATTCAATAAAAGACCAATTTTGAGCCCAAATTCGTGCCCTTGAAAAATGCGATTTTCACACTTTTCACGTTATCTCATGTGTTTTCCTATCAATTCAAGGGAAGTTTTGTGAGTAGGAGGGGATAGTCAATATGAACATCCATAAATTTTTTCATATTTTTTGACACGTTGATTTTTTCAAAAACACCTAAAACCTGTATTTCATTTTGATTCCGGCCAAAATTAAAGTGAAAAAAATAACCTACTGGAAAAGCCAATTTCAGATTTGTATTCAACAGGTTACTTACGGGTTTTCATTGATTTTTCTCTGACTGGTTGAAAAAATGCGGGGAAAAAAGTAAATTTTGAGAATTTAATCAAAATAATCCGGAAAATTATGTTTATTAGGGTATTTTGACGCCCCGAATATTTTTTTTTTCATTGAAATTGAAATATCGTTAAGATGTAAATGATCAATTTTTTCAATTTGAACCACGTAATTGTGCCCTAAATTATAATATTCAGAATTTTTTTCGAATACCAAAAAATATCATCACAGTTTTGTGATGTGTTAGGTGTTCTTTGAGAGAAAATCTTAATATTATCGATGAGGTCATTTACATACCTATATTTTTCAATATTTCAATTCTTTATAGTTCAGTTTTTCATATCCCCAAAAATGGCAGCACTGGTTTCATCATCATAAGTAAATTCTCCTTTAAAATGTGTAAAAACGTGATTAAAAATATTAATTCTTCCAATTGATGTTAACATTGGTTTTATTATATTTGAAAATTTTAAAATCTTCCTTCCTGTTAAATTTCAAAGGCTAATAATTCTGCCAAAAAAAATCGCCGAGGCGTTCTTTTGCGTCATTCGTCAATCTTTGCTAATCCTCACTCTCATACAAAATTGAGAAAATCCGCGATTCATCGTGCAATTTTTAATCCAGTTGACATAGAAGGATTCACTTGACAAGTCTTGGCAGCTGTTAAAAAAAATCACAGAATAAACGCAAAACTTTCTTTTCATGGTCAAAAAACTTCAAAAATTGACAAATCTTAAGAAAAATAATTAAAAAGAACGTATTTTTGCCCCTACCATTCGAATGGTTGACTAACATACAGACTCATATTCATGATGGATTGCCTACTAGCCGTATTGAAGGACACACTTATGAAACACGTTGTACAAATAACTTCACCATTCTTTGATATTCGAAAAGTTTCGAGCGAATTCGCGCTAAAATTTCTATTCTTTCGAATAAGAGTATTTCATTCCATTTTCACGTTACTTTATCTCCATTCTTTTGTGTTAAGTAATAAACGAAACAGTTCTTGGAAAATTTTTTAATCGCGCCTCGTTTCTTTTGAACAATTTTAAACTGTTTCGCTCGTTTACTTTATCACTTATAACTTACATATATCATTTTAAAGATGTAAATTTTGCCTCTTTTATTCAGAGACGGATGGGGAACGTCTAAAATTAGGGAGATGATTCTCTTTTTTTTTGAGTTTCAACAAGCATTATATCGTATGATGTGAGATTGGCAAATGAACAGTTAATCAGGAATAGGCACAGTTTCGACATATTTTATGAACCATTTGAGAGAAGGAAAAAATTCAAAATTAATTTGAGTTTTTTCCAACGACGTTTCGAGATTATTTGAATTGTCGTTGTCGAGAGCAAATGAATAAAAAGCCAGTAACAAAGGCCTTTGAAACTTGAAATAACTTAACACCTTTTTTTGAAATATTAAAATTGAAAATTTTCATTACCAAAGGTGAAAAGGGAATAAAATACACAATACGAACCGATCTCATAATTCATCGGGACCGTATTGGACCTTTTTACCCCTCTTGACCCATCCGTCCCTGCTTTTATTAATCTCTCTTCCAGTTTTATACTTTTAAGTTATTAGCGTTCCTACGGGTTAATAATATTTATAAAACGATACTGTTGTGATACTGAGCGTTTATTGTTTAAAACTGTTTTGTTAACGTTACTTTCTTTTTATTTCTTAATTTATTAACAAATTTCTATCCGTGTACCTTGTTTACCTACCGTTTCGGTTCGAAGATAAGACATATTCTATCTAATTTGTAGTGGAGATTGAAACGATATTTTATGGTTGTTTTTTTTTCTTCATCGATACTTTTTTTTTTGCGAATTTGTGTGATTACTCTCGATTAAATCTGAGTCATTATCTTTTTTATCGATTCAACGTGGTAAAATGCTGAAATTGCATGTACATCATTTTTCCCATTCTTATCATAATTACTATCATTAAACGTGTATAGATACGAGAAGATCAAAACTTAATTTTGTATCGAATATATGCTTAGAATATACGTACGTAAAAAAATAAGAATTACGGTGTTTTTTGAGCAGAACATCTTTTTTAAATAACCAAAAAAATGAATGTATTTTTGGAAACCTTTATACTTAAATTTATAAGTTATCGCAGGTAAATATAAAACTTTTTTTTATAAAAAAAGAAAAAAAAATGTTATGTAAATTAATGATTTTCAATAGATTGTTTTCATTTTTTATTTTCAAGCTGTTACACGTTTTTCGCGTTGATAACACTCTATAACGTAGAAAACATAAGCTGCCATAATTACAACAACGCAAGTCGAACAGGCAGCAAAAATTAAAAGGTATTTGCAAAGATTACACTCGAAATCCGCTTCGTGGTGGTAAGAAAACTGATTAGCTTTCTGCATTTTCTTCGGTAATGACCATTCCTCCGGGTTATCCTGGTTTAGCGGGTAAAATTCTGATAATTCGTTCGTGAGGGTTTTTTTCTCGCCGTCTGAAGGATAATCGTTCGATGTTTTACGTTGAATTATTTTTTCAAAATTCGGCATTTCGGGGGTTTCGAGATTTGAGGAGATGGAGTTGTGTTGTTTGAGGCAGCTCAGGTGTTTGATTGGTTGGATTTTCTGGTCTTCGTTTGTGATTGAAGCTGAATTGAAACAAATGAAGGATTTGTTTTCATTGTGAATTTTGTTCCTTGATTTTCAAGAAAATATAACTTTAGCTGAGTAGGTAAGTACCTATGTTAATTTGATATTTCGATAATTTTTATTCATTTTCTAAAATCTAAATCTTATAAAATGACTTGATATTCTATAGTTTTGGTGTGAAGTACTAAAAATTCTATCTTTTGAACTGCCGGGGCAAAAGTGCCCAAAATTTTGAATAAGAAGAAAATCCAAGATTTTTGTCATGGAAAAATATAGCATTTTTACCCATAATTCACTCCAAATGGTAAGTCGTAGTTGCTTAACTAATTTTTTAATATTATGAATTTAAAAAGAAATAATAAAAGTTGAGAAAGTTTTCAACTTTTTCAAAATTTGTGAACGATTAGCGTATTTTTCTGGAAACCAATCTGATGAACGTTGATATCAAAAACAACCAGAATCAGTGATTTTTTCAATACTATCACGCCATCGCCACAAATTTAAATTCTCCGCCTATTGTAATCATAATACTACAACATCAGACAAAATTCAACACAGAAATTTTTTGAAGGAGCATATCATCACTGTTCACTCCTGTAATGATACTACGTTTTATACCTACATATTAAAAAGAATTTAGGGAATTTTGATACGAATTAATAATATAATGTCATTTTATCAGACTTAATCAATGGAGTGGATCCATAAGCCTACCCAGAAATTATTTAAGAGAGGGGCTCAGAATTCAGAAAAAAATAGGGGGGGGAGGTGAAATTTCAATGAAAAAATTCAGAAACTTGGTCAGGATATTTTCAGTAAGTTGATAATTCATAAATGGATTTGAGCCAAGTAAAAATAGAAAATTACGGAATTTCAGTTATTTTTCACTGATTTTTCAGTCAAAATTATTTATTTTTTCTGATAACCTGGAAATTGATCGAGAAATCAGTGATTTTTGACCGAAAGATCAGTGAAAAATCATCAATTTTTAAAATGGAAGGACTTGCTGCCCGAGCGAAGTGGAGGCGATTTTTTTTTTGAAAAATCATGTTTCAAAAGCAAAAAATCCACTTTTTTCACATTTTTGGAATAAAAAATCTCCTGTCTGAGCTCAAGGAGGAAGAGGGGGGCTCGAGCTCCCTGAGCCCCGCCCTTGGGAGCGTTTATGAGTGGATCGAAAAAAGATATACCCTGGATTTTTACAAAAATAGCTAAAAGGCTAAACTTCATAAACAGAAATATTTTCGAAAAAACACAGTTTTTTGCCACTTTTGGTATTGTCGCTTGATGGAACCTCGGTCACCTCTTAAAAAAGGGTGATTTAGTTTTTCCCCTCTCACCCGAACCAAAAAAGGGACCCTTTTTGGGGCCTTTTAAAAAGGGTTTTAAAAAAAAGGAGATCGTGAAATTTTGGGAAAAATTTTTTTATTTTTAAACCAAAATTTTAAACGCTCACTTTAAATTCCTCAAAATCGAGTCAAAAATTATTTCGGTCACCTGGAATGATTATGATGAAATTTTTCAAAAAATCTCATGGCAGTGATACCATCTGCATTTTGATTTACGCAATTTTCAGAAAATTTCAGTTGACAACACTGCCTTAGTTTAAATTTATTTCAACGATCAAAAAAATTTTGACTCACTTTTCAAGTCACTAAATGAACAACCTAAAGGTGACCAAAAAAATCTGTGTAGTTCGATTTCAAGATTAAAAATTGACGTTGATGAAAAAAAAAATTATAACATATATAAAGTAGACCAGGAAAAAATTTAAAAAATAAAAAAGTAGAAATGAGAAAAATTTTAATATGATAGTAATGTGGGGAAAATTAATGAGCGATGAAAATCTAGAAAACTAAACAAAAAAATTTGGATTAATAGAAAAATTTGTAATAGAATTTTTTTTTTCAAAAAATACGATTGACAGGCTACTTCATCGGCGAACCCAGAAAACAAAGAATTATCTTATAGAAATGAAAAAAATTAAATAATTTTACCTGCAAAGTATGCAACCAAACACACCTGAATTGCTATTGAAGTTGCCTATCTTATTTATTGCAGGCAATTTTTTGTAATTTTTCTGAAAAATGTAATTTTTTCATCTTTTTTAATTTTTTACAATTTTTCCAAAAAAATTCTTTCTAGTTTTTTTCCATTTTTTCGGATTTCTTTCTTTTCTTCAAATCTTTTTTTTCGCTACTTTTTAGGTACTTGAAGTAAAAATTTTTTGTGTTTTTTTTTTCAAGTCACTTTCCTTCATTCGAACTTTTTCAAACTTTTTCGAATAAAAATTTGAATTTTCTGGCAATTTTTTTTTGAAAAGTTTCCCGTTCAAATTCGATTCTTTTGACTAAAAACTCAATTTCGAAGTTGCATAATGGTTTTTGCAGACGTAAAAAAATCAATGAGTTCGTATTGGAAAATTTCTACAAATAATGGCCTCCTTTTGAGATCCATTGGTAACGTAAAAAAATGGTACAAATGTTGCCTATTATTGAGCCGAAAAATCGGAAAAAAGTGAATCTTAGTCTGAAATTCGCAATCCTCCTCATTCCAGTTTCATAAATGTATTTCGGTTCTTCGTTGCACCTCTATTATTTAATGATTTTGTTAGGTGTTTATATTTGTTCATTATTCAATTTTGACATTCTTCATAGCAGCTGGTTTAGAAGACGAAAACATTCTTTTTCAATTCGTGTATAATAATCAATATCGATATCGTACAAAGGGTATGGACGGATAAGGGGTGAATTTGGCTCCCGGCGATTTTGGGCTCCTAAACACCTCAAGTCGTGTATATTGACTAGAAATAATTTTTCACAAAATTTTGGACCCCTTCCCTCCTCTCTTTCGGAGCTATGGCCATTTTAATGCATCATTTTCAAGAATTTTTAATTTCAACGGAAGTGAAGGAAATTTTCTGTTCTTTGGCACAAAGTTACATCTGGTAGAGGTGTATTCATGATAATTTTTTCAACAATTTTGGTGCACTCCTTCACGTTTTTTCGGTCATTTGTAGTTTTCAATCGTAAAAAATACCATATAAGCGAAGAGCGACCACCCTGGAAAAATTCCTAAAAAATACGTTTTTTTATGCAGAATTTTACTATGTATTTGGTTTTGGCGATTTCTTTGAACTAAGGGCCGAAAATTGTGAAAAACCGTACAGAAATGTTGTAATTTTAGCAGATTTTTCAAATTTTGAGCGTTTTATACAGAAAGAAATAACCAAATAAGGAAACCAATTTCATATTCGTGTTCAGCAGGTCAAAATACCCTGGTAAACACCCTTTTCGTAATAGTTTTGACTAAAATTTCAAAATTCACCTTTTTCACTGATTTTAATGAAAAAAATTGAATTTCGAGACTTCGAGTAAAACGATCGCGAAAAACGTATTTTTTGGGGTATTTTGAATGGCTGCTGAACACGAAATGGATTTTGTTTTGTTTCATTTCGTAATTTTCCCCTAAAACGTCCCTCTTTTCAAGTTTGAATCGGGTCTCTCGAGCTATGAAAAATTATTATACACAATAATTAATTTCATATCGTCGTATTCTACGACCCAAAAAAGTCGGAAACCAAAATCTTTCCATTTTCAAATTTTTGAGTCGCATTCCCAGCAACAGAAACCGTCCAAGAGGAGTGATAGTGAATTATTTTCCACGTATCCTCCATGTCTTTGACATTAAATCGTGCCAATGAGTTTGCATATATGCGCGCCCAGATCTTCGAACAATACATTTTTTGAATTTTTCCACAAGAAATCAACCATAGCAATTCGAGGATTGAAAAAAGTTTCACGAAAACAGGAGCGGGGCATCGAAGATGCTTGATTTTTTTCAAATTACTTATTCCTAATGGTCATTTTGGCATACTCGTTGTTGCGCTATGTACACAAATTAGTAATTCATTATTGATTTTCTAAGGGGAGGAGGAGGTGTGGGGAGGGAAGCATTGGGGGGGGGGCATTGTTGGTCAAAAAACACAAGACAACTTTTTTGTCCGAAAATTAAACCGTATTTAAGACCAATAACCACGCAAAATTGAGAAGTTGGAACTCTTAACATGGGGAGGATTTCAACTCTATTAAGGACTACCATAAAATCAACGTATATAAAGTGGCAAAAATGAAACCCTATCTGAAAAACTCTCACTTGAAAATGAGGACGTTTTAGTGGAAAAAATTAAGATCTGTAAAAAACCAAATCCAGTATTCGTGATTCAGCAGGTCATAAATACCCCGAAAAATACGTTTTTCGCGATCGTTTTACTCGGAAGTCTCGAAATCAATTTTTTTTCTTACAATCAGTGAAAAAAGGTGACTTTTTTGAAATTTTAGTCAAAACCTATTGACGATAAAGGGGTGTTCTACCGGTGGCTATTTTGACCTGCTGAACACGAAATGAAATGGTTTTCCTTATTTGGTTTATGTCTTTCTGTATAAAACGCTCCAAAATTTGAAAAATATGCTTAAAATTACAACATTTCTGTACGGTTTACACGGTTTTCGGCCCTAGTCAAAGAAATCGCAAAACCTAAATACATAGTAAAATTTTGCATAAAAAACGTATTTTTTAGGTAATTTTTTTTCATTTTTGTGAAAATCACGAGGCAAAATTTTCAAGTAATCATAAAGCTAATTTTATTCTCTTTCAAACAAGTTATCATTATAAATCTCCAAAAATGATTTTTTCTCGTGTTTTACCAAAAAAAAAATTATATAAAAATGTTGATGACAATGCACCCAGCTTATAGGCACAGGGTATGTGATCCACACAACAGCACAGCAGTGAATGTTTTATTGGGGATTGCCTGAAGTACCAACTGTTCCCTCTGCCACTGTTTGGTTCAGCCCTGGGCACATCCATGTCCATCGTCCAAATATTAATTACGATTTTTCGAATGCTTTATCAGGCTACATCTTAGTTACGTGTACTTCAAGATGTATACTTTTTTCCTTGTTTAAAAATAGTTATGCAATCGTTGTGCTTTTATCGTCATTACGATGAAAAAAACTACGAGTAAAATCAAATTAGTCTGTTTGCGATGGAAATGAAACGAGGAGATTTTTCGCTGATATTCAAGTGGTATTTTTAGAATCCTATTTGCCAAAATTTTCCATGGGGATAAAAAATCTTATACTAGCGGTAGAAAAAATACGAGTCCCAAAGCTTTTAATTTAAGTCCCGGGAAAATAGAACAAGGTACCTTTAAAGTTGCCCCAAATTAAAATCTTTTTTTTTGTTTTTTTCCCGGGTTCGAAACTTATCAATTATTTTTTAATTCAAAAATTTTCTCCGATCGATTCGTACGTATAAAAATACATTTCCCCCCCAAAGAACCGGGGAAAAGGTAACGGGAAAAATTTCGATCGGGCCCAAAATAAAAGGCAAAAAAAAATAAACCGGGGGATGTGGATGTATCTAGGTGTACTTACACGTGCCCTAATGCTTCCCAAACGCACAAATTTTTTAAATACGCTTCCCGGGCACCGCCAACGATACCCTTTTGGTAATAATTGCACTCGGTACAAGGCGGGCCTCTTGTTACCACGTAATGTAATCCTTTCCGTGTAAATTCGAACGCACAGTACAGACATACAAGATGATCGATGTAATGGGTTTTATTTAATCTTATACTATAACCGCATCCGACTTGAGATACCTGTTTACGATTAAAACCCCATTTGGGTTTCCGGGGCCCAAACCCAATTCAAAACGAGGGTTTAAAGTTAAAATTTTCCTATTTTGGGTTTTTATTTCCCGGGTTTGTTTGGCGCGTTTTTAACGCCAAAATTTGGAAAAAAAGCCTTTTCCTGCGAGTTTTACCGCAATTTTTTTCTTTTTTACTTTCCCCTGCGCCACCGCCACCCCAGTCTTTTACAAATTACAAAAATATAGGACAATTTCTAGGTTTAAAAATATATTGGTATTTTTTACTCGCCCTAAAACCCCTTTCACCCGGGAAAATATTTAATTTCCGCATAACATCCCCGCAGCATAAACTGAAGAATGGGAAACCGAAAAAGTTTAATTAGCAACAAAAGCCAAAACCCCATTTTTAAGTAAATTTTTCTATTTAAAATTTTTTGATTTGCTTCCTTTTTGAAAATATACAAATAATCAGATTCGTTAAAGATAAGTAGAGAGTATACCTACTGTTTAGTTTACCCTGCCATGCCCCCTCCCCCTCTTCCTTATTTTCGCTCTCTTTTTGTACCTTATAGATTTTCAGCAAGTTTCTATTCATATTTACTGCTCATTTATAACAACTGAATAAAAAAAAGGTTTCTTTGCTGCAAAAAGTTAAATACCCAACGGCGAAAGAAAATTTTATTTCGCGATATAATTTCATTATTCAAAGACTTTATTTTAATCACATTCTTGAATTGGTTGCCGCTGTTGAGTGAACAAAGGAAAAAAGAATCGAGAAAATCTCAACGTAGTCCAGGCAAATAAGAGAAAAAATGTATCAAACCCCCTGAAAATTCAATCCTGATTTTTTTTCGCGTTTTACATTCGTACACTCAAAAAAATAAAAAATAAAAATTTTTTGCAACACTTTCTATTTATTTTTCATTCTCCATTTTTCTCAGTGTAATGGTCCACTAAACAACATATAGTCCAGTAGAATTAGCCAAAAAAATGGGGTCATAAGGAAAGACTCGGCGGCCAACTGATTTTTGGCTCTAATGATCCATTTTCATGTCCTGAACATAAATCTGAGGTGTCCGGTCTCGTCCGGTGTACGTGTCTCCCTCAAATTGTGGATCTTTGCCCCAAATCAGGTTTTTGGCCCATAACTGCCAAAATATTGGCGCTAGAGCAAAAATGAGGTCCATAAAACTGATTCTACGTCAAATTTCCTATCCGATGACTTTTGAATGGTATTCACAAACCCAAGGGAGCTGGAGCTATAACACAAGTCGACACGATTTTTGTGTTTGGGTTCCGATTGCGAAATTTGAGTTGATTTTATGTATCTAATGAAGGGGAAAATAATTTTTTGCCCAAAGTTTGCTTTGGGGGTGGGGGAGCCAAAAATGTGATTTTTCAAGAACAATACACACGAATTTGAGAAAAATTTGAAAATTTTTTTTTGATCCAATCTTATAGAAAATTTTACGCTGAATCGAATGCCGTAAACCGCAGACCTCTATCTCTTTTAGAAAAAAAGTTACGGTTAAAACTTTCCTAAATTATGTGAAAAAAATCGCATTTTTCTCGCCTTGCTCACCGAAAAGTGGGATTTCTGAGAAGTCTAAGCGTTCTACAACCATAATGACCATGAACAAAGTTGTAGAGAATTAAATTTCCTATCGGATGAATGCATTCAGATTTTTCCGGAAGGCGTAGTTTTTGAGATATTCTCGAGTAAAGTTGAACATTAGTTGAGGCAATTGAGAAAAAAAGAGAAATGAAGCAATTTTTTGTTGTCAAAAGTGTTACAGCGAAAAATTGTGGGAGGTGACTAACCTTTAGAAGTTACCACGACCTCCCATAATTTTTCACTGTAACACTTTTGACAGCAAAAGATTGCTTCATTTTTTATTTTTTTCTCAATTGCCTCAAGTAATGTTCAACTTTACTCGAGAATATCTCAAAAACTACGCCTGCGCCTTCCGAAAAAACTGAATGCACCTATCCGATAGGAAATTTAATTCTCTACAACTTTGTTCATGGTCATTTTGGTTGGAGAACGCTTAGATTTTTCAGAAATCCCACTTTTTGGTGAGCAAAACGAAAAAAATGCGATTTTTTCACATAATTTAAGAAAGTTTTAACCGTAACTTTTTTTCTAAAAGAGATAGAGGTCTGCGATTTGCGGCATTCGATTCAGCGTAAAATTTTCTATAAGGTTGAATCAAAAAAAAATTTCAAACTTTTTTCAAATTTTTCTCAAACTTGTGTGCATTGTTTTTGAAAAATCACATTTTTTGTCTCCCCCCCATCTCCCCCAAGAAAACTTTGGAAGCCACGAATGAGCATATTGGTGTATTTTGATGTCTAGAATCAGAATTTGACCATGAGAACTGAAACACAGAACTTTTTTTTTTTGTTGACTTGTGTAATTGATCAAAGGGAGTGGATTTTCTTTAAAAATCTGATTTTTGGCTTATATCTGCTGAAATGATCAGAACCAAAATTACAGAGAATAAAATTTCCTATCTGGTGGAAGTGGTTAGATTTTTTTGGGACGCATAGTTTTCAAGATATTTTCGAGTAAAGTTGAACTTTAGTAAAGGCAATTAAGAAAAAACTGAAAAATAAATCAATTTTTGGCTACCAAAAGTTACTAAGGGTAAGGTGCCCCATTATCGCCCACTTTTTTTTGAAGTCTCACCATTTCAAAAGTTTAAGGGCTGGAAATGTCATTGATGGCTTAATGGATACCTACATCCTTCCCCTACAATTGTGGAAAGCCCCGGGGCCATCCGTTAAAATTTAGTATTTTTTAGGAATTTTTTTCTGAAACATGTCAAAATGCGAGGTCGAAATTTTGGGTTCCTAATATCGACCACCGACTGATTTTGTCTGATATGAACGAAATCTACTGGAAAACATTTTTTTCGTACTCCTCTTTCACAGATGAACAATTTGAGACCAAAATGACAACCCTACGACCAAAATTCGAGAAAATTGAAAAAAACAAAATCGCTTAAAAACAACAAATTACATAGGATTTATAGGTGGTCGATAATGGGACACACCATAAAAATGAACTTTGAGTGATTTTTTTCTAACTTAAAGTTGTAATTATTAAAATGCGATGATTACATCAGAAACTTTGAACTTTCTCAATCACAAAAACACTAGAAACATTTAATTCGATAATTTTAAGAAAAAATTCCAAGGCGTGCAAGCAATTGCTAAAAAAAGTTTTTGGCCTTCCAACTTCTTCTTTTCTATTTTTCTCCGCGAGTTTTGGCTTTCAGGATGTCGGAGTGGTCTTATTTTTCCGGATTTTCGATGAAGAATATGAAAAAAAAATTTCGGCTCGCTGTCGCCCATAGCGCCGGAGATAGACGAGGTGGTCGACATTGGGCACTAGGCGATAATGGGGCACCTTACCCTTAATGTTCAACTTTACACAAAGTTATTTTGGAAACTATGCGTTCTAAAAAATGTAACTTCTTTTATCAGATAGGAAATTTTATTTTCTGCAATTTTGGTTCTTATCTTTTTTGTCGTAGGACGCTTAGTTGGCTCAGAAATTTCAGTTTTTGGTAGGCAAGGTACAAAAAAATGAGTTTTTTCACAGAATTTAGGGAAGTTTAAGCTGTAACTTTTTTTCTAAATGAAATAGAGGTCTCCAGTTTATTTCGTTCGATTCGTCGTAAAATTTTCTGTAAGACTAGGCCAAACAATTTTTTGAAAAATTGTTTTCTTAAGCTCGTGTTTATTGTTCTCGAAAAACTTTATTTTTCGACCCCCCGCCCCCATTCCAAGCAAACTTTGAAAGCCACGAATAAGTATGTTGGTGTATTTCGATTCCTAGAATCAAAATTTAGGCATTAGAACTGTAACATAGAACTTTTTTTTTTTGTCGACTAGTGTTATGAATAAAATTGAAAAACCCCTTTTTTTGGTGATCGAAATTAGGAACCCAAAATTTCAAAAATAATTTTCGAGTTCCCTCAGAAAAAAAATCAAAAATTTTTTTAAAAATGATTGTATCGGTTCAAAATTTTAGGGAGTGGTAGAGGAAAGATCAAAGTATTTTTAAGCTACTTCCGATGTTTCTATCTCAAAAAGTCTTTGATTGGTGGAAGTTTGAAAAAAAGTGGTCGAAATATGGCAACCTTACCCTTATTGATCATGATCGCAACCGCGAACTAAAAAAAAAGGAGGCAATTAGGTAATTGAAAAAAATAGGTACGTCATAAAAGTGGGTACCTACACTACAATATAGAAATTGTCTGTGGTCGGCGTGGATAGGTAACTCGAGTAATTTTTTTTTAGATATTTATCGATGATTTATAATTGCATTAGCGTCATATCTTGACTAAATCCATAATCATATAACGATTTACATTCTCCATTGAAAAACGTTCAAGGTATGTAGGTGAAAAATTACACGAGCTGTCGTATTTTCACATTAATTGTGTTCCGTCGTAAAAAATACCTTTGCGAAAAAAAAAGAGAGAGCACAAAACGCAAAAACTCGATTAGATGAGAATAAACTTAATGGATGGTAATAGGAAAATATAAAAATGCGCCGAGCGATGTTTTTAAATATAACATTAATTAAAGCGGCTTCATGGTGGATACTCTTGGAAATTCGCATCGTGCGCCCTATAGTCCACCAACTTTTAAACGTGTAATTTAATTTCTTTCCCCCTCGAATATTCGCCTTACATTATTTACCGAGCGCATTAACGGTTGATTTTTTGCCATTTAAAATGGGCATAGATGCGGTGGTATAATTGTGATCAACACGCATAGACTCTACGCCCTACCTTTTGTCGACCATTTACCATTCAATTATGTGTCTGTCGATAAGAGTCGTGGGTAGTGAAGGTGGTCGTGACATGGTATTGCGGTTACTTGGTGGTGGGTGGTTGGCTTTTAGGCTGGTGATTTTTCTTTTTCCTGGAATGGGCGTTTGTAATTTTTTGGGTAATTGAGCGAAACAATATTACATTACTGGGAAATTTTATGGAAGTAGGGATTAAATTCCATGGGTTGTAGAATTTTTTATTTGGGTTCGTCGATATACTAGATGGTAATTGGACAAGTGAATAGGAGTCGGAAAAAAAAAACTCGAAACATCGAATCGATGAAAAATTACAAAAATTCATCATTTTCTGATTGTTGGCGGTAATTTTAAAAGATCTGAAAAATTTGAAATCCAAATTCGTGGTTGACAGCTTCAGTAAAGGGGAAAACTAAAAAAACGAAAAAATGGTTGGTTTTTTCTTTGCATTTATTTTTTGAAAATTGATTAAAAATCAAATAAAACACGTAGAGTATTGATTTTTGTTTTCAATAAAAACACAATTCTTCCTCTTTTGGAGAATATTTTTTGCCCTATTTACGCGGATTATTTTTTTTATAAAAAAATGTATTTACAAGTACCCCTTTTTTCACCCTTTTTTTTCCAGAGTGGAGCGTCCTGAAATTACAGAAGCATAACGCCGACCACCACCAAATTTAGTTTGTGCTAAATTAGTGCTGGTTTGTGTCGAAAATCGCATCGTTAGTGCTGTTTTTGTAGAGATATTGAGGAAATTTCGGGGAGGGGGACACCGGAGCCCCCTGCCCAACTTTGACGCATAGAGTTCAAAATGATTAGTGTTGGTTTGTGCTGAAAACCTCCTCGTTAGAGCTGCCCCCTTCAGGAGATATTGGGCAAAACTTGGAAAACTGGAGACATGGTTTTTAAAAAAAGGGATTAGGCATACAATTAGAAGAAATAAAGTGGTTAAATTGTTTATGCTTTGTTAGTGCTGGTTTGTGCTGCCACCCATAACTTTTCAACTTCTTCCCTTGGAGAAAAATGGGTTTTCATTATAACGTCACAGCGAACGCATAATGTTTTCCTAAAAGCGAAAGGTTAGGCAACGCAAGTTGCGTGTAAGGAAACGTGGTGCAGTTGGCAATGGAACACGAAAAAAAATATTATTTGCCCGATAGACTTACGAAATTGGCGCATTTCATCTGTTACACTGCAGTGCGATTGATTTTTCCCACAAAAATCACCCCAACTTCAAAAGCTCGAAAAAGTTATGAGTTGATTTGTTAGAATGATTTTCATCGCTGAAATCATCTTATTCACGAGAAATTGGTGGACTGATTTTTGGGATGAAAATTCATCACAGCTTCAAAAGCTCGGAAAAATTATGGGATGAATTTGGATCCCAATAAACATCCTGCGCTTTTTTCCAGTATTTAAGGCTGGAATAATGAACTATCATCCCAATAATCATCCCACGCTTTTATAGAGCTTTTGAGGTTAGGATGAATTTTCATTCCAATAATCATCTCACGCTTCTTTTGGAGCATTTGAGGGTGGAATGATTTTTGAGATGAAAATATTCATCCCATCCTATGATTTTTCAAGCATTTGAGGCTGGGATAAATTTTGGGACGAAATCATCCAACCCCTCTTTTGGAGCATTTGAGACTGGGATGGATCTTGAAATGAATTTTCATCTTAATACTTATACCACGCACTTATTGTAGCATTTGAGGCTGTAATGAATTTCTCACGCTGATTTAAAGAATTTGAGGTTGAGATTAATTTTTGAACGATTTTTCGTCCCAGTAATCATCCCACGAAAAATTTGTAGCATTTGAGGCTGGGATGAATTTTTGGACGAATATTCATCCAAATAATCATCCCACATTTTTCTGATGGGACAAAACTTCATCCCAAAAATCATCACACGTTTTTCTGAATTTTGAGGCTGGGATTTTATGTAATTTGAATTGATTATCATCCCAAAAAAAGCGTCCCACGATTTTCCCCGCTTATGTGGCTGGGTGAATTTTGCGCTGGATTTTCATCCCAAAAATAATCTCTCGTTTTTTCGAGTTTCTACAGACTCTGATGATTATTGGAATGAATTTTCATCACGAAAAAATCATCCAACCTTTTTTCTGAGCATTTTGTGCTGGAATGAATTTAGAGATGACGGCTGATCAAAAAAATCATCCCGCGATTTCTGGAGGGTTTGAGGCTGAAATGATCATTGAACTGAATTTTTATCGAAAAAAAAATCATCCCCTAATTTTTTTGAATATTTCTGGCTGGGATGAATTTTGGGAAATTAGTTTCATCCCCAAAAAATCACTTCATTTAAATATTCATCCCAGCCTCAAAAACTCGGAAAAAATCGGGATGGTTTTTGCGATGAAAACTCATCTCAAATTCTTCTCAGCCAGAAATGCGCTGGAAAATCATGGGGCAATTTTTTTCGGATGAAAATTCATTCCATATAATCATCCCAGCTTTAAAAACTCGGAAAAAATCGGAATGATTTCTGCCATGGAAATTCATTCCAAATTCATCGCAGTCACAAATGAATCGTGTGATAATTTTTCTAGGATGAAACTTCAATAAAATATTAATCTCACCCTAAAAAAATGCGGAAAAACGCACGATGATATTGTCATAGGGGGACCTGGCCCGTCTGTTCTCCGCCGTAGGTGGGGGAAATCGGTCTTGACGTTGAGGCGTGGTCACGTGATCCCCGGTGGTAGAATCTACTGCCGAGGCACGAAACCATCGGCTCTAACGGCAGTTGCTCCGTAGCTATGTCGTAAAGCGGTAGTAACTCGGACCGTATGGTCATGGCGGTGGCCAGAATGGTGCACGCAATGCGTACACAAGATTAGTTGTATTTTATTCTCGTTGCTTACGTGTAGAGGTAAAATGCACAGGGCGCTCTGGGTAGTGTTTCAACTACTTAGCGTATTTTCGGGACTAGATCCCCATAGGGCTTCGCAAGGATGGAGTGGCTTTATAAGCCCAGTCGTCACCTCTTTATGTAAAAGGCCAGTGAGTCTAGCTAGCTCACTGTACCCCTTTTTCATTGGCGCCTGACACGTGTGTCTTTCTTTTCGATACGGAGTCATGACCGTGGAAAAAATTGAAAGCACCGTTGGCAAAAAATTCTCTACCCTGAGTGAGTTCAGAGTCTATTTCCTGCTCTCCAGATATTTTTTCGAGTGTTCAGAGCTATTCCCTGCACTCACATGTCGAATTGAGTTCAGTGTATTTACCTGCTCATTTCCATTGTATTATTTTTCTACGCGAGTGTGAAGAGCATTTTCAACGGAATATTTTTGTTAATCAACATAATTAAGAATTATGTGAACGTCAATAATCACGCTGTCTTTGTATTTCCTTGCATTTGTATTTTTATGTGTGTATTTTATAAGTGTAAAATTCGCATGTATTAATTTTGCATGGAAATTAATACGTACGCGTCAGCCTGAAATTCTACCGTTTGGTAGTCGAGCTGAAACGCGGACAACATGCGAAACGTGTTCGAACAACTCGCCGGCCAATCAGAGCCGAGTAGCGAGGTCGAATACACCCCATACAGTTGGCAACGTCGCCGAACGTAGCTCCGGAGGTAACCGTCTGGCTCATGTTCGCATGAGCATTCATTCCAGTTATTTTTTCCGTTCGAGCAACACGTTCTACGACTACGCTTGTTTCTGTTTCTTTTTTCAAGCAATCTATTCGTCCGACTGTATCCCGTTTGTAATTCACTGGTAAAATATTTTTACGAATTGCAAACAGAATATTATTTGTATCCAGAATTAATTCATTGCACGAATATAAATAATATTCAAAATTACATTTGATCAATAGTAAAAATTATATTTTACGATCAAGTGTGTAAAAATAACGTACGCTATATTTATAATATAGCAATTGTACATTATTTTAAAATATTACGGCTAACTTTTTGAATGAGTGAAGAAACGAATTCGAAACTAGCAATACGTAATCGTAGATCCGCAGCTAATATAGCCTTACAAACTATAAATAAGATTGCGAATCTAAATAGGCATAAACCTAGAATGCCTAAAGAAACTACCAGTCAGCCCGGCGGTTTCACTCATCCTGAGTCAAATATAAATACGACTAATACAGGAGATGGAGACAATACGCTGGTATTCAATGATGATTTGAATAGAATTGATTTGAATAGATCTGGTAGACAATCGGATTCGGACCGCGTGTCTGTACACGATGGATCAAGCTCTGGAGATGAGAGTGAACATCACTCTACTCATTCCAAGGGACCCAAAAGTACAAACGACACAATTGCACGTTCGAATCCGAACATCACGGACTTGACCCTCAACCACCCGCCCGGAGGAGGAATCCAGAATCAAAATTTTCAAAATCCTAATTTTCAAAACTTTGCTGGAATGCCCAATATGGGAATCGGGTGGCCCAATACAGGTTATAACATGTTCGGCATGATGCCGCAGCCGAATGTCGGTATGCCACCTTATATGGCAGGATATAACGACATGGCCAAGCAATGGCAACTTGCAATCGAACAACAACAAAAATTGATGAACGATATGGCAACAATGCGAAAGCAAGACCAGGACAAAATCGCAGCTCTCGAATCGAGTCTGAATTCTCAGAATGCACAATTCGAAGAACTGACGAGAAAAATGAGTGCTATGTCAATACCGTCTAATTTTGGTGGGCCGATACCCATTCAGCCGAATTATACGGGACCGATGCCAATCCAGACGAGTTTTATGGGGCCAATGCCCACTACATCAAACTTTACTGGACCTCAACCAACTCCTACAAATTCGGGAGGCCCTACGCCTATACCTACAAATTTCGCAGGAGCTGGACCAAGTCCTGCAAGCTTTAATTTCGCATACCCGCCGCCCCCACCGATAGTCGTAAATACTCTTCAACCTCCACCAACTCCTGCTCAAATTCGAGGAGCTGGTATCATATTCAATGAGGAGGGCAGATACCATCCCAACGATTTCTTTGAAGCATTTGAGAATCACGTAAAAGATTCTACTTTGAAGGGAGGGAAAAAATGCTCAACTTTCCTTAATTGTATTGATATAAATCCGGAGTGGAAAGAGAATACGAAACATTTATCATCGTGGGAAAGCATGACGAAAGCTTTCTTCTTAGAGTTCTGGGACCGTCAAGATCAGAAGGCGGCGCAGGAGTACTTCCTGACTCAGGTGACTCATGCGTCGAGTAACCGAATGATTGCTCAAACCATCTTGAGGTGGTATCGCACAATTCTCAAGATGCAAGGGATAGACGAGTTCGAGAAGATAACTCTTATGTATGAAAAGCTTCCTGAATTTCAGCAGCACCTCATTACCAACGAGGAGCGCACAGACATGAAAGCGTTTATTACTCGTATTGAAGGTTTTGCCAGCCGGCGTGAATCATCGAAGCTCGCTTCACGGATGAGGACTCAGCCGCTCAAACAACTGTACGATCATCGGAAGCCTGCTGTGGCACAACCACAGAATCCAGCTCCGAGTCATGGTACTCCGAATCCGTATGCTCAGAAAAAGTATACGTATTCGACAGGTTGGAAAGGCAAACCTGAAGATGCTGGTAGAAAGTACGAGAATCGTAACCCGCAGGCGGCAACGCCGCAAACTGCTCCGCCGCGCATGGTCTTCAAAAAAGTGATGAAGGAAGGCGAGAAATCGCCAAGATTTGTTCCTGTTCACAAAATCGAGCAATGCGATTCCGGCTCCGAATACGAATTTGCAGAGGACGACGATGTACCGAATACTGCTGATTCGAATCCGGGAAACGAGCAGCGCTAGGGGGGCAAGGGCTACCCCCTAGCCAACGAATCTCTGA
This sequence comes from Pseudococcus viburni, assembly GCA_033439095.1. NCBI lineage: Eukaryota > Metazoa > Arthropoda > Insecta > Hemiptera > Pseudococcidae > Pseudococcus > Pseudococcus viburni. The sequence continues at coordinate 663,573 of JAVBJF010000169.1, forward strand.
AAACGCTGAAATATTTCGACAATGGGTATTCATTGGAGACGGTGTATCGCATTTCATCAGACACACAGAGTGCGGTGATAATTTACCGAGTTACCTGGTGCCACAGATGGAGATACATGACCTAATCGATGAAATTATATCCCACGAATTCACTGAGAAATACGCATTTGTTTCTGCGTGTCAGTTGGAATTTAATTATTCCAGGCAAGCTCACATAACGTGGGAAACCTCGTTACGAAGATTGATGAATGTATTATTTATCAAAGGCTTTGAGAAAATCGTCTTTCTATTCCCGGTAATTCTACCACGGGGAAAGACCGATAAACCCATTAGCCTGAGAAGATACAAATCACTCAGACGAATTTGCCGGAAACTCCAACATGACGACAGAATACAAATATTTCGCGATCCCTCTCTGAATTTTCTCAAATTGGAAAATAAAAAGACAGAGCAGGGTACCCCTTATTCTCTGCCTTTAACCGATAAAGACAATAATATGGTGATTTTGGACAAGAAATTTACCACATGCGCTAATGTAGCGGGTAAATTTTTCATCAAACCAACTGAGTACAAAGACGTTATGGATTCGTTGACTCAACAATTCCAAAGCTACCTAAAGAAGGCTTCACCGCCTCAGTGTGTAGGTGAGCTCAAAACGTTCTTTGAGCCTGATCATACCAAGTTTGCCGGAGGAAGAGTTGTATCAACTCCAAAACCGCCGAAAATACCGGTTGAACAGGTTACTGTAAGGAAACCACGCCGTCGTAAAAAACGAACTACGGTGCCTGAAAGTGACTCAGAAACAGATGAGGACTTCAAACATCACCATAGACGTAGAAAACGTCACAAGAAATATACAGTAAGCATGGCTCACTTGGCAAACGTGGACACCGACATCTGCGATTCTGCATATGAATCTGGGAAATCTCACATTCTATCAGACATCGATTCAGACGACGATCCACATCCTGACGTGAAAATTTTCGAAACAGATAGCAATACCCTCGAAGGCTTTGATCTATCTAATGTACAGGTGATTGATGCAATTGACAACGCGAAGCCTCTTCGCAAAGTCTGCCCATCTGTACGGAGACAAATTGTCACCGAAGGAGCCGAGGACCCTACGTTTACGATCCCAGTACTCTTTGAAAAAGAAATGGTAGCAGCGCAACTGGATTCAGGGGCACTCCCAAATGTCATTTCAAAGAAATTACTGGATCACCTACTTGTACAACACGAAGATAACATTCAGTTTATTCGCCTGGAAAGACCAGTCATCTTAAAGATGGCCAATGGCCAACTTGTAAGAACTATGACTCATCTTGTCCAAATGACTTTTAGTTTTGGCAATTTACTGATGACGATGCCATTTTACGTTTTAGATACCTCTCACAAGGTTTTCATCATTGGTAGATTATCAATGGATTGCCTTGGTATAGAGACAAATCTACGTGGTAGATACGCTTGGTGCAAACCCGAGTCATTAAACGAGGAGTCGCGGGTATCTTTTCTAAAAGAAGGTACATTCCAGCACACCGAAGTATTTAAATTCAACGTAGAACCGGTATACTATTACGAAGTGGCTAGGGACACTCGTAATCACACGGATTTCGCCCTCTGGACTCCTCTGGAGGAAGACGAACGTGATGACGGTCCAGAAATCTTCGAAAAACGACTTAGACAAGACCTTAAAGAGGCTGTTGATAATAAATGGATTACTCAAAGGACTGCTGACGAAACATTCGCAGAAATGATTCTATTTAGCGATGTTTTCAGCAGATATCCAGGCGAGTACAAAGGTCCAAAAGTCGACTTTATGTTTGACAGTGAGGATCACTTGAAGGAGTGGAGAGGGGAGAAGTATCGACCCTCCAACAAACTCAAGTACTTGATTCGAAAAACTATCAAATTAATGATAAAGTTACGCATTATTAGACCTTCAAAATCCAGATTTATCAATACTTTAGCACCGGTAGTGAAAAGTTCAGGTGAACTTCGCCTTTGTCTGGCAGCTGATGAGCTGAACAAGTTTCTACGTCCAGTACCGACGGAAACTAGAACGATTGAAGATATTATCCATGGTACCAATGCCGAATGGTACAGTACCTTGGACTTCGTCGCTGGTTTCTGGCAATTGTTACTGACCGCTCGTTCACGCGCTTTCACAGCTTTCCAGGTTGAGGGGCAAGTTTACGAGTTCTTACGCATGCCATACGGTATAAAAATCGCATTGGCTGAATTTATTCATATGATGAATCGAATTATACCAATCGACATGGAAGGCGTTCAAACATTCGTAGACGATGTCCTCGTAATAGCCAACACATTTCGCGAGATGAAATTACGTGTCATCGCGGTATTGAAACTGCTACGAGCCCATGGCCTCAAGCTAAATGCTCGCAAGACGGCTCTTTTTAAGAAAGAAACTCAGCATCTGGGTTTCAAACTTGCAAAGGACCAGATCGGCAAGCAAAGCGAAAAGGTAAAGAAGTTCAATGACTTCAAAAAGAAGCACCTGAACAAGGAGGGCAGATTTTATCTGCTTAATAAACGGGAAATCCAAACATTAGTCGGTTTGATTGGAATGTATAAGAGATTTATACCCGAATATCACCAGATACTAGCCCCCCTTTACAAACTGACTGAAAAAGACGACTCGGAAAATCCATGGTCGTGGAACGAAATTCACATGGAGGCGTGCGAAAAGTTGGAAACAGAATACATGAAAGACTTCAAATTGCGTCCACCAGACCCTGATAGGGATATCTACGTGGAAACTCTTCTTTCTGATGACGCGATGAACGCAGTACTCTATCAGATTTTTGAGGGGCAAGAGGAGGTTGTGATGTTCACCAGCTACACGTTCAAACCACACCAAAAGAACTATACGTTAGTGGACAGGGAGATGCAAGCCCTAGTCACTACACTACATAAGCTCCAGGTATGGTTACACTTCATGAAAATACATGTTCGATCCGACCTGAGACCAGTCGTCAGAAAATTCGAAACTTTAATGTTAACACACCGTAAAGCAGCGTGTTGGATAACAGAGTTGAGTGGGTACGACATTTCGTATGACATTACCACCAATAGGAGAGGTCTATTTAAATTGATAGCACCCGAAATTACGCTATGCGCGATCGAGTGTGATCATAAATGGACCGAAATCCCACCATACGCTATTGAATTCACGGACGTGTTAACCAAAAAACTAATGACTTGTTTGGAAAACATTGCGTTGCATCAAGCAGACGATATTCAATGTAGACGAATTAAGGAATTATTGAAAGCAGATACTGCACTCAATCCAAAATTACGCGCCAAACCAGCAACCAGTGCGAAAAAGTTTCAAATTTCCAAAGATAGCCATGACCGTGAAGTTCTAGAGAGAACGTATCCAGATGGTAGCATCGTACCATTTCTGCCTACAGTTCTATTTCTCGACACCGTTAATTACCTACATGATGTCTACGGACATGTAGGAGCGGCGAAACTTGAACAAATTTTCAAACGTATATTTTACCACCCCGATATGGGAAAACATATTAGAAAGGTGTGTAATACATGTATAATTTGTAAAGTTAACAAGAACTACGTCATGCGCAAAACGCTGGGATATGCTCAGGTGGAAGCTTACCACATTGCTGACGTACTCTCAGTGGACCTATTTGGACCGGTTGTAGCTTACTCAGAGGACCCAAAATACCTTCTCGTTGTGAAGGATGTATTTACGTCCAAAACCTGGTTAAGACCTCTACACCGAATTGACAAAGACGAAGTATCCGCAAGTATGGACCTTATAGTGAAAGACATTTCATCAATGGGTTACAAAATAAACAAAGTAATTTCCGATAACGGAACTCAGTTTATAAGTGACCGATGGAATCATATGCTAAAGGACCACGGGGTCAAGGTCGTACACACTACTTGCTATAACCCCCAGGCCTCCACTGTAGAAAGGACCATGCGGATACTAGGTGACAAGTTGAGGTCAAAGGTCAACTCCCAAATCGATTGGATTCGTCCACACTATGGGTGGCACGAGTATGTTCTCGAAATTGAAAACGAAATCAATAATACTCCCAATTGATACGGAGTCAAACCTAACGAAGCGTGGCAGATACCTGACGATCTGTTAGGAAATTTACCTGCCACAACACACGCCTTCAATTTCAAATACGAATTAAAAAATCTATTTGAGAAGGAAGTGTTCGCGACGTTAGAGTCAACGACCTCTGACACCTTGTTATCAAATAAACTCGAAAAGACTGACCTTCATATCGATACCGCGACTATGTCCGAGTCACCGCTGACGGAGCTTGCTCCCGAAACGGGGCAAAAGACGCAGTCTCCGGCATTGGAATTTGTTTCAAACCGTCGTCCAAGAAAAATATTTCCGAACGAATAATGGTTACAGGGTATCCAAATTCCAATAACCTAGCCGAGTTGGTAGCGGTAAAGAAGGCGCTAGAGATATTATTGTATAATGACGTGAAAAAAGTAAAACTTTTCACGGATTCATCGTACGTATCTCTAGCACTCACAAAATATGTTGACAATTGGAAAGCAAACGATTGGAAAAAATCATAAGAACAAGAAAGTCTTCCACAAAGATATCTTTGTCGAAGTTCTTGATCTCGTGAAAAAATTTGAAAGGTTTTCAAATTTATCACGTTTTCGCAAGAAAATATGACATCACCAATATTCGTGCCGACCAATTGGCCAAAAAATCTGTCTATACAGCAGACGTCCAACGCGAAAAGATCGATAATATGACGAATCGTCAAATTATTGAAACTTATATTCGCGAAAAAAACGTCGGCTACAACGTATACACGACGAGTACGAACATAATAAAAAACATGGCGATCCCATCTTTTTACAAGTTGGCGACATGGTTATGTTATCTGAACACCAGAACAGCTCAGCTGCGTATGGGTTCTCTTCCCAAAACGCATAGCCCTTATTTCATCCGGCAATATGTAGAAAAATAATTGCTACTTAATTGTGAAGATGAAAATGATACGGCTCGGTAAAAGGCGTTAGTATACGTAACTACGCTCTTCTTCGACCGTTGATCAGCAAAAAGAAATTAATTCAGACCCACATCTGATTTCTATGCTTGATCATCGGACTCTCAAGGAGAAAATAAAAGAGTACCTGTTTGATGCTGAAAATCTGCCTCTCTCGGCACGATTACCGTATAGAGAGACAGAAAAAGCGGTACAAAAAACAGCAGATCATCTTAAACGCGAAGCAAATAATTTGCTACGTGATTTACGAGCGCTGAAAAGGTCCTAGAAAGCAGAGGAGGAAGCGGAGCGTAAACGAACGAATACTCCCCCCCATCCCACCAACCCCGTACTCGGGGCGTAAAGAAAATACAGGCGATAATTCCCCAAATACGTCTAAAAATCCTGATAAGAAAAACGACCGTAGGCAATAATAATATTACTGCATCTACGTCACAAAAATCACAGCAAAAAAACCAAGCAAAAGAATAACGATAAATACAATCAGCGCAAGCTGACGCCGAGCCGGCGCCAGTAAGACGCGGTACACGGTATTCGAAAAACCAAAAAAACCTGTTGGAATCCTGCGCTTGCTTTTCTTTTCCAAGAAGAATACGCAGCGATCAACAACGGAGCAAAACGCAAAACCAGCCGAACCGGCTGGATTCGGAAAACGAGCAATGAAACGTTCGAATCGAACGATCGGCGCGCGCACCCGAACCCGGCCGACCGGCTGAATCTCCTGCCACGAGAAACGGAGCGTGATGTTGTTGCATCATTATCTGATTTTTTCCTGACTGCGTAAGATTGTCGTTTCGCCGTTTCGCGTATTTTTTGTGTGTTTTTTTTGGGTGATTTTTACCTAATTTGTACTCGATTTCGATATTCGAACGTACTAAATACTAGTTTTATACACATTGTGTATTTTTAACGTAAAAAGTGCGATATTTTTTCGATAATTCGCACCCAATTTCGACTTCGCCGTGAAATAGTACCCTGTACTAAAACCACGTTTTCCATTACTTCAATATAAAAATCGAATATTTTTCTTTGAAAATACTCGTGATTAAGTTTTGTTTCTACAAATTCCAATGTAAGTACTAGTATTAGAATAATATTCGATATTTTTTACCCTGTTTTATGTCGTATAGAATATCACACGTGTAGATGTGAAATACACATATGATAAGATACTGAATACAAAACAACAATACGTTTAAAGTACCAACACGCCATTCTAGCTGAAATATAATTTGATAATTATATAATATTCAACTAGAATGAAACGGTATCAAGAAATAGGCACACACGTGGCAGCTGAAGTACAAATGCATAATTTATAAATCTCCAACTGACTCACAAACGAGTGGGAATATTTCTCAAACGAAAAATCTTTTTCCGACGTGTATTTCAATAATACACCGATTTCGGTTAAAATTAAACGTACAAAAGATGCCTAGGTATGATAGCACATGGTATACAGTACAGGTACGCGAACGTCGTATTTATCCTGTACACCGAATACATATGTGCCGTATTGAAAACACGTTTCCTAGCGCGGTACTCTACACACCAGTTGTACAATACGCGATAAGAAACGGTTTACAAACAGCTACGATAGCAGATAAATAAGACAATTCCAGGTGTATTCTCGACCTTACGAGTAGAATTATCTATCATTATGGTAAAAAAGTGGCGTAAATTAGACGCTCCGAATTTTTTAATGAAAAATCGAAGCGAATTTCTAAATTACAAAAACAAATCAGTATCGAATCAGACACGTGTGATAAACAATCACCCGATTTTATGTCAATCGCCCTCACTAATTTATTCTGTTTATTGCAGAAATGCGATCGTCGTCTCTTCGACTGAAGATATTACCAACGTCGACGACACCATCTGCATCTTAAATACGTTTTCGATTGCCACGGAAAAGCCGAATATTAACGTAAGTGTGATTTGCCGATGCACGTAAAATTAACACGATTTAGCTTTCTAACAAATCATTGTGTTAACAATATCAATAATTATGTTTCCTGAATCGACTATGAATAACATTGCGATACAAAACGCTTCAATGCCAAGTATCGAATCAAAATGTTAACCAAGTGCAGGAACAAGTTTGATCACTTTTTAAATGCTAATCGACCACGAAATAGCCACGGTCGGAGGCAAACACCTAACATGACTAACAATGTCAATAATGCTAATGCTACGTGGTAATACTAACACGCTTGAGTATTCTACGACGGATATTAACCAAATCTGGGAAATTTCTTATCACTATATAGAGATAATGTTTCTTCAGATGGAACCGCATACAGCCACGATCCTCGTTCAAAATGCAGACGCAACGTTTTTGAATCGACTCGTCGAAGGGTTCAAGCAGATCAGATTGTATTAACCCGCACTGACGTTTACACGTTTATCACAGAAGCTGTGCTGAAACGGAAGCGAATACAATCAGCTTAGACGAAGACGGCACAGATTGCTTGGAAAATAAACCATTTAAGTGTATGTTCGCAAACAAAACGACCGTGCACCAGCGACACGATCGACAAGTAGCGGAGCTGGTGCCTTTCGAGTGCTACAAAAAAAAGGCTATTGTTCGTTTAAACGTAGTTGTCGCCGAATCACCAGAGATTCTGGAGGTTCAAAGACAGCTCGTTTCAAACAAATAGTCGTAGATCGACTTGAAAAACAGCACATCGATCTCCAAGTGATTTATCGCAAAAAGATACTCGACATCGCGGTTCGAGAAAATCGCACAGGTATTCACAATGTTTCAACGAGATCAGAAAAGTGCTGAGTGGTCTCTCGACAATCAACCCAGCATTTACTCTGGAACAATATCGTCAAACCGGTGCGCTTCCATTTAGGGCTAGTACAGCAATGCCTAAATTGATGCACATTGAAAAAACAAATACCGCGAAATCTCAGACGCCAACCTGCTCCGATTTCTCATTTGCTACGCCTACGCCACCGACTACCACGAATGCTCCATTCAGAAAGTGGTCAGTATACGATAAGCTATTGGCTCCTCTAGCAGAAAAATCGGCACCGGCTACGAATCCGTCCTTTTCATCAAAAGCGTGGAGCGACGACGATTACGCATCGACTTCTTCAGCGATGCAGAAAAAGAAGGAAAAGTTACGCAAGCAAGGTTAGCATGAGGCGTCAACGACGACACTTCCCCATATAGAAAGCGACTGTCAACAACGCGTTACAGCGGAAGCACTCGCGGATACGCCGAAACGTCAAGAGATAAGCTCTACGTATGGTCGGAATTCGCAAGCGAATTTGCAAGCGCCGTCCAGAGATAGTCGATCGGATCGCATGCGTACCCAAAGTGCGGCACTCCCGCAACGCGCTTGGTGGTTGGCACCGACTGTTCAGCAAATAGGCCGAATACAGACGTGCCGCTCACGGTCGATTCCGAGGGTCGAGAGTAGATCACACACTGGGCCTAATGTTACCTTCGTTCTCAGGTACACTTAAGGGGTCAGGACCTCTTACAAGGTCCATTGCCGCTGGAAGACTAACTGTCATACTTTCTCAGGCCGATTCCTGATGCTGGTGAACAGACTGATCTTCGTGTATCAGCCGGTACATAATCTACAACCAGGAAATTCGGTTGAGACGGCGATGGGAAGCGTGGCCGATTCTACAAAGGACGAAATGTCGACGCAGGATTTTCGAAAGGCCGCTTATATTAGGCTATTCACGCTTCGCCAACGTACAATCGTTTCGTTCCATCTGCGCCGCGACCGCGAGAGAAAGAGGCAGGATTTCGAAATTTCTGGAGCCGGAGGGAAGCACATTGTAAAACAGTTTGTTTCAACGCCGCGAGTTCGAAAGTGATTACCCTTCCTCAGCGCGCCGTTAGGAATCTCGAATAACGAGATAGACAGGAGTTTCAACGGATCTATTAGCCAATGGTACGGAGTTGGCACTGATGCAAACAGTTTACTTATAGTAACATTTTGTCTGCTCCGCCAACTACCGACCGCAAACGTTGGCAGATCGGGTGAAATACCTTCACCAATACGCGAAGCGCTTTGCAGAATACCTGGCAACGTTTGTTTCTGAACAGACGCCGGTAGAACGCCAAGAAGATATGCAAGAGTGATTCATTATCTCGCATTTTCGATACAAAATCGAGCAGATAAAGTACAATAATTCGATAGAAACTATGTATTTTTTGTAACCATTATTAATATGAATTAAGTTCTTGTTGTATTTATCTTGCTCAATGTTGTCTGTATTTTGTAAATTTTAACCGTTCATAAAATAAATCATCGTATCCATCGTCGTCGCAATCGAAACCAGCGGAAGTATCGTCGAAACGTTTATATTTTTTACTCGTCGTCGAAGGCCTCGACAATACCCTATTTTTAAGATGTTCTCGTTTATCGTTTAATATTTCGAAGACTGCTTTTTTTTATTTTTATTTTTGTATGCATTTTTTATATTTGTATCTTGTTCTTTTTATTGCATACACTTACAATTTTCGTACTTCGTTTTGTACGCAGTCTTTCGACTTACCTGTAAATATGTTTGTTTGTTTTTCTGAATAAATTCATGTTCAGTCTTGTGTTGCATCATTTTGGCCATCCCATGGCCTGGTGTCTGTTGAGTTATTACAATACGCTTTACGAAACATGAAAAGTTGACAGAATTCTATTGAAATACTATCTGCAACTTAGCTAAAAATCGAAATTCAAACTGAATAATTTTCGATTTAAAAAATCGAAATTCAAAATGAATAATTTCGATAGAAAAACTGTCGAAAAAGTTGATTGGGAAATTACTAACTAGAAAATTTTTTCCCAAAATTCAAAAGAGCACGAATAGATGGTATTTTTCGTAGCAGCCATCCCGTGACTCACTCGACTGACGACCGATCTACTTCCCTACGGTAAACCCGAGGGGGCAGGGGTTGGGGGTTCGGGTGTGGTTGGGGTCCCGTATGTACTCGTGCTTCCCCGGGCAGTAGCTTGGCCTGCCAGCTGCAAGCTCGAGGGGCATGTGTCATAGGGGGACCTGGCCCGTCTGTTCTCCGCCGTAGGTGGGGGAAATCGGTCTTGACGTTGAGGCGTGGTCACGTGATCCCGGTGGTAGAATCTACTGCCGAGGCACGAAACCATCGGCTCTAACGGCAGTTGCTCCGTAGCTATGTCGTAAAGCGGTGAGTAACTCAGACCGTTAAGGTCATGACGGTGGCCAGATGGTGCACGACAATGCGTACACAAGATTAGTTGTATTTTCTATTACTCGTTGCTTTACGCGTAGAGGTAAAATGCACAGGGCGCTATTGGGTAGTGTTGTCAACTACTTAGCGTATTTTTCGGGACTAGATACCAAAGGGCTTCGCAAGATGAGTGTGCTTTATAAGCCCAGTCGTCACATCTTTATGTAAAGGCCGGAGTATAGCGCAGCTCAACTGTACTCCTTTTTCAATATCTGGGATGGAAATTCATTTCAAATTATCGCAGCCAGAATGCCTTAAAAAATCGAGGGACAATCTTTTTGAAGATAATCTACCCTTAAAAAATTCGGGAAAAAGCATAGAATGGTTTTTGGTATGAAAATTAACATCCCAGCTTTAAAAACTCGGAAAAAATCGGAATGATTTCTGCCATGGAAATTCATTCCAAATTCATCGCAGTCACAAATGAATCGTGTGATAATTTTTCTAGGATGAAACTTCAATAAAATATTAATCTCACCCTAAAAAAATGCGGAAAAACGCACGATGATATCTGGGATGGAAATTCATTTCAAATTTATCGCAGCCAGAAATGCTTGAAAAAATCGTGGACAATTTTTTTTGAATGAATAATCTCACCCTTAAAAAATTGGAAAAAGCATAGAATGGTTTTTGGGATGAAAATTAACATCACAGACTCAAAAACTCGGAAAAACAAAGGGAGATTTCTGTGATGAAAATTCATCCCAGATTAATCGCAGCCAAAAATGCTCTGAAAAATTGTGGGGAGAATTTTCGTAATGAAACTTCATTTAAATAGGTATTAATTTCAGCCTCATAAACTCGGAAAACGCGGGATGATTTTTTCGATGAAAATTCATTCCAGATTCATCGCAGCCAGAAATTCTTGGAAAAATAATGGGACAATTTTTTTCGAATGAAAATTCATTCCAATAATCATCTCAGGCTCTAAAAGTCGAAAAAACGCAGGATGAATTTTGGGATGAAGATTCATCCCAAATTCATTGCAGTCACAAATACTTGGAAAATCGTGGTAAGATTTTTGTGGGATGAAATTTCATTCCAATAATCATCGCAGCCTCATAAGCTTGGAAAAACGCGCGATTATTTCTGCAATGATAATTCATTTCAATTTCATCGCAGCCAAATATGCTCCAAAAAATCGCGGGATGAATTCTATGGGATCCCAGCCTCAAAAACTCGGAAAACACGGGATGATTTCCGCAATGAAAATCTTATCCCAGATTCATCGCAGCCAGAAATGCTAGGAAAATTCATGGGACAATTTTTTTCTGATGAAAATTTATTCAAATAATCATCTCAGGCTCAAAAAATCGGAAAAACGTGGGATAACTTTTGGAATGAAAATTCCTTCAAATAATCATTCCAGCCTGAAAAAAAAAAACGAAAAACCATGCATTTCGATTACGTTGAAAAAATTTGAAATTCACCTACATCCTTCCTCCTCTCCCCTCTTCCACCATTTCGAAATCTATATTTGCCGAAACTGCATTGCTTTGACAGAGTCTTGCAAAAATGAATTTTCCCCATTTCTCTCCTGCATCTTAGCACTTTTAAAAGCGCCGCGGATTAAAAGTTTCTGGCGGCAAGAGTATGATGTCGCAAAGTGAAAAACACTGGAGCCACTCGTTACGGCTGCGAAGTTACGACAACGCTATAAATGGCCCACCTTATGCTTGGTGTACAGGGAAAATCTATTGTTCTCAGTCGAGCGTAACGTCAAGGCATTGACAAACTGATGGAGTGATACGGTAATACGAATTATAAGGGTAGTGACCTGTGGAATACATACGTCTTATTTTTTATTTTTTTCGCATTAAAAAACTCCACAATTGATATAAAAATACCGAAATGGAATTATTGGAATTCCTTATTGAACGAAAAAGAAAACCTCCAAAACACCTTGTGCAGGGAAATTGAAATATAAGGGAAGCTAATATCAAAAAATGAATAATTCCGCAATACATATTTTTTCTTTTTTTTTCTCGTATAGTTTATGGAGCAAAAGGCTAGGTGCAAGTTACAAATTCTATTCAGCATTGTTCGAATTGAATAAACCAATTTAATTAAATCTCGAATTCCATGAAGTCTGAAATAATTATAACCACGTGTTGTAGACATCATAAAGTTGAATTATTTTTCCACATCGTTAAAAAAGAAAAACTACATGGGATGGAAAAAACATTGATTTGTGTTTCGATACGTAGGTAGGGGTACACGTTACACCATTATTCGATTTCCAGAATAGAGAAAATATGTATGTAAGTTGTAATGGAATACGAGGTGGTTAAAAGCTTTTTAGCATCGGTAAATATGCGAGAGAAATTTTACGAATGCAAATTTAGACGAAAACATTTCCTGCAAATCAAGTGCGAAAAATTATTTACATTATCGATTAATCTCGGTCTTTTGTCTTTTTACGAAATAACTGCGAGCAGCTAGTCTGAGTAAAGTTTGTAGTCGCGCTAACGGCTCTCGCCACCTTGAAAATATAACGATGGTTAAAACTTCAGACTGCGTTCTACTATACGTCTGATAAAGTTATTCGTCTGCGTTTCAAACCAAAGCAGCATTCTCGGTGCACAGAAGTTTTATTTGTAAATAGTCCAGACGTTTATTTTTGCTTGACTTTTCTTTTTTTCTCATACCCCGGAAATATTCCAAAGTTTCGTCCTTGAAATTCTTTCGCTCGGTAAAGCTCTCTAAATCACAATTCAACAACTTTTCCCCCCTTCTACGAATTTATACCAACAAATCTACGTTAGAATGTACATCGCGAATTTATTATTTTCTTTCTTTGTAATGTTTTTAGCTCGTATGCGTCTTATATTCTTGAAAGAATTTTAGAAACACGTGATTATAAATACGTATCGAATTCTCCTTTCTGATTGATGACGAATTAATTTTTTTTTAAAATTGACGAATACCTAATCATCGCAGACATCGAATTATCTTCAATTACTCCAAAGTCAGTGAAATAATAGCTCCGAACTGGTCAGCCATAATTAGCAAATAAATAAATTATAATGAGGTCAATTGAAAATTGTTGCTTTCAGTCTACTTGTTCTCATACAACCATAAAAAAAATCTTCACCAACCAAAAGCGATACGAAATGTAAAACTAAAACGAAACGATAATATTGAAACAAAATTAAACGAAGCGGAAATCAACGACTGAAAATATATTTTCCATGTATTTACAGCTGAAAAAAATCCTGATTCGTCGTTTAAAAAATTTCCATTTGTAATAATTTATGTGAAAGTTCGAATTGCGATAATTCAGGGACGTTTAACGTAATTACTTACAGGATGCAATTTCGAAAAGAATCTAATTAGGGTCATACGTCGTATCACATCGAGTTGAATACGTCTCGTAGGTACCTAGCTTTATACCTAACCGTAGTATTTAATCGAGAAATAATAATAAGGCTGTGTGGCTTTCAGATGAAATAGTATTTTTACGAGTTGCAGAGATGGTAATAGATTACTAAATTTTTAATTAAAAACGAATACGTTTTCGCTGAAAGTCACGTGCATAATTCTCGACTGGTGAGTTATGGATGCACGTGTTTTACCTAGTAAGATTTAGGATCAGCTTCATTTTTTTCAATGTTTTTTTTCTAGCTCTATGAGCTTCCAAGCTCCATCTGAATTTTGGACTTTCAGAAATTATTAGTTCATTTCGAAAGCTGGAGTGTTTAAAATGACATTTTTTTGACCCAAAAATTTAGTACGTGTCTGACGTGGATCGTTTTTCGATTTCTTTGGACTAGAAGTCAGGAAAGAAGAATCAATAGGGGACAATTTTAGGCTAGAGACTAATACGGACTAAAATGGCTGAAGATTGTTATAATGTGATAGATAAGGATGGGATTTTTATGTCATAAAAATCGTGTTTTATGCGCATAAAATATGGTTTTCGCAGTCTGAGATATGTCAAAAATATTCCTAAAAAAACGAAAATATGTCAAAATATGTCAAATAAAATAGGGAAAATATGCGTATCAAAATTCAGGGTTTTTGAACGAGCACAATAATACGATGGACTGAAAACGGAAACCTCATTCATTTATTCGAAAAGTGTAAAAAAATAGATGTTTAAAACATATTAGTTCATAGATTATGAAATAATTTCATTTCTCTCCAGAGCACATTTCGGCAAAGTCAATTTTTCAATTTTTTTGTCTTGGAAAAACGGGATTTTCGAGTATTTTGCGAAATATCTCGTAAAAAATAGAAAAAAAGGTGAAATATGCTCAAAATATCTCAAAAAACAGGTAAAATCACCAAAAATATGTCAATTAATACTTTTTACCTAAACATATGTCAAAATATGCTCATACAAATTGGGCTCATTTTACTCCGAATTTTATGATTCACAAAGATAACCTTATTGCAAATATTCCTATCGGCAATCAACCAAAAAAAAAAATGTAAAAACATAAAAATTCCATCCCTAGTGAGTAGTGACATATGTATTTAGTAAGAATCAAGTGTTGATTACCTCAAAAAGCATATTCAAGAGGCATTTTGACTAAATAGTTTTTGGAACTACCGAGCAAACATTTTTTCAAATTTTTACATTGTGATAATTTATAGGAGTAAAATGAACCGTATAAACAGTAATATTTTGCTTATTAACCATCTATAGACAACGTGGATGGAGAAAAGGTCAATTTTTCAAAAATTTTGTAAGTTCCATTTGGTAGGTACATACATATACTTTTTCATTGATTCTTACTAAAAAAACAACTCATCAAGGGTCAACAGTGTTCGTGAGACCTCCAGCTTCTTCAAATGATCAAACTTTCAACCGATATTGAAAAACTTGATTTTGTAGCACTTTTTAAAAGAAAAAACTAGGAAACTCCTGGATTTTTTTCTACGAAGGGAGATTCAAAATAGGTAGCTAATAGTTGCTTTCTTATGAGCTCCCATCACTCTTCAGCGCAAAAAATCCAAATTTTTTAAATTTGATTTTTTTTTACAATTAAAGAACATTTTTTGGGGTCTGTGGGTCCAAAATTAAAGAATGTCGAAGAGGTTCAAAAAATCACACGGGTTTTACTCTTCAAGTTTTTTAAAACCTGAGGGAATTTCTTTTTAGACACGAGCAGGTTTATGTGATTTCAGTTTGATCATGTCCTGCCAAATCTGTTAATGCAAAACAGTTGGAACTTGGAGCAAAGCATGAGCAAGTTGGCTCGGTAACATAAGTTATTAGTTCGAACAACCGTTTTTTATTGACTTGCTGCAGACGCGTCAATTTCCAGAGTTACTCATGCTGGAAAATGAAAAAATAATTCAAGCAATGGTTTTTACACGAATTTTTTCATAGGTGTAGATGGGCCATAACTTTTGGGGGTGGGCTTGAGCCCCAGGTAAAAAAAAAAAAAAATTATGATTTTCAACCCTCCAAAATTTTTGTACTTCAACTATTACGTCACGTTTACTCGACTTTTTATCAATATGACGAATCGATGGAAGGAAAGAGGGTTCATAGTCATACCGTTCATTTGAGTCCAAGGGAAAATTTTTGAAGAAAAAGGAATCCCAAAACCTAAATTTCTTCAGTTTTTTAAACCAATATTTCAGTATTGAAATTGAGGTGAAATCCTCAACCCTTAACTCTTCACTCTTTACTCTTATAGAGGACAAATATTTGAAAAATTGATGATTTTCAGAAAAAAATTCGTTTTTTAATTGTTTGTTGTTTGAAAGAATTCCAGTAAGTAAGTACT
This sequence comes from Pseudococcus viburni, assembly GCA_033439095.1. NCBI lineage: Eukaryota > Metazoa > Arthropoda > Insecta > Hemiptera > Pseudococcidae > Pseudococcus > Pseudococcus viburni. The sequence continues at coordinate 679,577 of JAVBJF010000169.1, forward strand.
TTGACGTAGAAATTTTATGATTTTCAAAGTTTTTTTTTTTACAAAATTTTGGGCACTTTTCGTGTTTTTATGCTAGGTACATGGTAAAAATTGTGGTTTTATGTGCAAGTTTGCTGGAAAATTCGGCAAATTTTGGTGTAAATCAGTAAAAAAACGCAAGTCATCTGTTTCAACAATTGATAACTGTGCAGTGCGCGCTGTTTTCGGTCGATTACATACAGGGTGACTGAAAATCACTTCCCCCAAAAAATTTAAAATTTCGGTAAAAAATTATTATTGATAGGGTAAATTTTTTTTGGTCATATTCTACTGATATAGATCGTCCTCTAATCTCTGTATAATTTATAACTCGAAAAAATTCAATATTGCGCAATTTTTCCATTAAACCGTTAAACCAGAGCATTAATTCAATAATGCTGAATTAAATCACCTGACTCCAATTTGTGAAGCGCTGAAATGCAATCCTCTTTATTTCAAAATTGAACGCACTGTTTTCAGATTAACAGGGTTCCATTCAAGCTTTTGAGCTTTTGAGGAACTCGTCACCTATCCACAGAAATTCCTAGATTTTATTCCACGCAATTTTTAAATTTCGTTCGACTAGGTTTAGCTATAGCATTGTAAGCGAAAATCAAATTATTCTTCACAAAAAATTCAAAAATGATTGAGAATTTTTGAAGAGGCCTGTGTTCGAATAGTAATGTACCAAAGATGCTGCCAAAGTTGAAATTTTTTGGATAAGTTAATTAGGGAATTTTTGCTAAGCATTTTTTCACCTGCATCTATTTTTTGGTCACCCTGTATAAGCACCTAATTATTTTTTACATTCAAGAGACGGTTTTAGAGGCTTGAAAAAAAAATCGTCGCATATTGATTATTTATCCCTTCAAAATTAAGTATTTTCGAATTTTTTTTCGAGAGAAACATATACACGGAAATGATTTGATTTGGGGGGATCAAGCCCCTCCAAGCTCCCCAATCTCCACCTATGGATTTTTTGCTAAAAACATGATTACCTAAGTATATTGAAAACTACTTAAACTGTTCTGAAATTCACACCCCGATCAGTAGTGTTTTCTCATTTTCTGTATCGTTTTGTACTTAAATTGAGTTTGGCATAAAACACCAGTAGGTATCCTATATTTTTCGCGATATAGGCACTTCTCATCTTCTAATTCCGTTCGAAATTTTTTAATGAGTTATGATCGTTCAAACAATGAAAAATCCATAATTTTTTTAGGATTTTCTCATGAAGGGGGCAAGTACTAAGTGACTACTAAGGTTGTGCCAAAAAATCAAAAAAAATGAGACTCGAATCTGAAAAAATCGAAGAATAGCATAATTTTATATAAAAATTTCCAAAATGTAGGCTTATCTTTCGGAAAATGAAACATATTTATTGTCCGAGCGAAACAAGAACGAAAATTTTTACAAAAAATTATGTTTAAAATTCGAAAAATTGTTATTTACCTATTGAACATTTAACAAGACATTTTCGAACTAAATAATTCGTATCTGTCTCAAGATGAGTGTAACTTTCATCAATGTTACTCGAAAAATACACTTTTCAAAATTAAAATTATCACATCAATTGAAGAATGAATGGGAAAATAGATATTAATTTTCATTTTTCAGTAAAAACCATTTTTGACGAAAAAAAATTGTCAAGTTTTAAAAATTTTGGGAACATAGGCCCGAATTTTAAATCATACCTTAAAAGTTGAGGTAGCCTTAAAGGTTCCTCATCGCATTTTCAACCAATCAGAAAGCACGAAACGGTTATTTAAAATCATTAAGGTTGCCTTAATTTTTAAGGTATAATTTAATATAGGTAGTCAGGTTTTAAAGTCGAGTTGAGTGAGGTAATTATCGAGTCAGGAGAATGAAATTTTTAACAGGTAGTTTTGAGAATTTGAACTTTGGATATACTTCTGCGCTACTTCTTTCCTCGATCGACTTTCGAAAAAAGAAAAACCATAATGATCGCCCCTATCTCCTTAATACCGCCTATCTACTTCCTAATTTTCCTTATTGTTAATAATGTATGTAGGTGCCTACTTTTGGGAAAATATAATTTCATTGGTATTAACTAAATAAATCGTTGTATAATTTTTGTTTAAAACTCCAACAAACTAAAGGAAATGAATAGGTACTGAAAACAAACCGTTCGGAATGATGCAATCGATTTTGATAACCATGGTCAATTATTTTTTCTTCCATTTCTGAGGGAGTTGTATTTCCAGCTCCAGTTGGTCCAAAAGCGATGACAACTTGACAAGCGTCTTTACCCTTATGCTCGTGTTTCAATTTACCTAATAAAAAGAAAAATTTCCCGGTGAATACGGTGTAGTAATGTAATTCGGACATAGGTACTTGGCTTAATAAAATATGAGCTAAAGTTTGCAAATTTATGTAATGTCGAAATTAGGCTGCTTACCTATTATTACGCGAACATAGCAACCGCCGACTCGTTTACATCGGAACATTTTATGTTTAAAGTTTATCTATCTTAAATTATTTAAAAGTTGCGATTATTCGTATACCTGCCTACTGTTAATTACCAAAAGTTTGTCAGTTGAAAAATTTATGCCGAGGGTTTACATACAAATAATTAAGGTTGTGTTATAATTTTTGTGTCCGCTGAGTATAAATAATTGTCCACTGTGTAATTGAACATACATATCGTATTTTGCTAGCTATAGTTTTGAATTTTACATTAGGTAAGTAGGTTACACAAATGTATCTTTATATCATCGTCGAGCTGGTGCTTGGATTGTTTAAGGAAAATAATGTAATGACAATTGATTACCTATTTTGTTGGCTTATTTCTACCTACTTTCGAATAGCTCCAATATTTCTTTTAAGGAAATATACATCTCTCGTTTTCTACGTTCAGGGTATTTTTATTCGCTAGAAGTAATATGTACCTTCTACCCAGTGATTATGCAACACATTCTGAGTCTGTTTGCCCACCTTCTGGGATGAAGGGGCGAACTACTGTTTATATTTATTTTTTTCAAACACGAAAAATTCTATTTGTGATATTTTTTGGTCTCTTTCTTATTTCAAATAGCTTCAAGTTTTTTCAGAGTAGCGTTGGGAAAAATCGATTATTTGAAAATAATCGATGAGAGAAATAATCGATCATTTGATTAATCGATTAAGTATAATTGCAGTGGGAAAATTTGAACGATTTTTCTTTTTTTTTTTTTTAGTGCCAGCGCTGTCAACCAAAATTTTGAAAATTCTTCAACTTTTTTTTGTCACAAATAACATCACTTAACCTGCCTCCTAATTCTGAAAAAAATGGATAAAATCTTGAAAATTGAACTGTTTTTGCTTCAAATTACAATGCTTATCCCTTCTTTATAAGTTTTTTTTTTTTTTTTTTTTTTTTTTTTTTTTTTTAGAGATCTTTACAAATTTTTACGAAAAAGAAGGGCGAGAATTTAGAGTGCCATTTAGAATTGGAGAAGGACATAATTTGAATTTTAGAAATTTTTAGAGAATTTTTTCCTTTTTGAAAAAAAGTTGGATAAAAATTTAAAAAAATAGGACACACGATGAAGTGCGAAAATTTTGAAGGAAATTTAGAAAGAATAGGAGCTTCGACTTGAAAAATGCGCTTTTCTTGTCACCTAATTTTTCATGACTTTTTTTTCAAAATTCCCTTAAAATTCCTCAAAATGTAGAATTCTTCAATAAATTTCTTAAAATCAAGGAAAATGCCTAAATGTTGAGAAATTTCGAGGTTCTTGAAAAATTGAATGGAATTTGTTGAGGAATTTCACATTTTGAGGAATTTTGGAGAAATTTCGAAAAAAATATGAAAAATATTAGCCAATAACACGCATTTGTCAGGTCAAAGTCCATTTTCTCCCTAAATTTTCTTCTAAACTTTCGCAATGTGTCCTATTTTTTCAACGTTTTGTCCAATTTTCGTGCAAAAAACGGAAAGGTGAAAAAACAATCGATGATGCGATCATCTGTGGTGAATAACCGATTAATCGATTATTCGAGGTCGCCGAAAAAATAATTGCACTTTGTTTATTTTTTATGTCGATTAATTGATTACCTAATATTTGAATAATCGATTAATAATCGCTCAACACTAAGAGCTGGGATTTGCGTCATGGGGGGTTCAGAGGGATCGAATGAAAAAAATAAGCACATATTCGAACTCAGCGCCTTCGAATTAGTAGAAATCGATATATTACTTCACTTTTTCCATTTTTTTTTGAATTTTGACCAAAATTTAGGACCTCTGTGCCCCCCAGGGGTATTGAGATCCCATCATCAAAATTAATTAGTTGAAAAATACATTAAAGGTTCTCTTCATAGTAATTTTTTCAGATTTTTTAATGGGGCCCTTCATCTTTTGTACTTATTATGAAAGTTGAGCTTCCATCACAAAAGCTCAACTTTGAACTTTTCAAAAAGTGATTATCAATTTTGAATCTCCTTTCAATGCTCTACAAAACAGCATGAACAGATTTATCTTAGACCTAACCAATCTCGAGATATGCTCCTTCAAAGTTAAGCAATATCGCAAAAAAATCCCAATTATACGAAAATTACGAGGGTCGCCCCCGCCCCCTGAAGGATTAGGATCGGAATGACGGTGATTCCTTCATTAGACTATCGAGGAGAACTCGTGAAAAAATTTTGAGCCGAATTGGAAGATTCAAGGTCAAAACCTGGTCGAGTTGACATAGAATGAGCCTAGAGTTAATGAGAAAATTTTCAAAAATCAAAAACTGACCAATCGGGAAATGCACTTTAGCACCGGAAATTTCGGAAATGGGAGTCTTAGTTATATAATGTACCTATTTTCAATTCCTTTTTGATTCAGCTAAAAATTCTACTTTGTGTTGGGATACCTCCCTTATTAGGAGTTTTTAAAGTAGTGAAGAATGCGTGTATTTTTGGTTTTGATTTTTTTTTTTATCATGTTGCACCCAATTTTGTAATCCGAAAAAATCCTCTCAACAGAATTAATAAAAAAATTTTCAGCCATGACACTCTCTCAAAATGTTTTGAAAATTTCACCATGAAAAAAACTAAGGTTAGAAAAATGTGGACTGAAAATTTTCAAAATTTCAAAATTTTTTATCCACTTTTTCCAGAGATATCACTTGTTGAATTTTCTGCATGAGGGTGCGATAATTCCAAAAGGGGTGAATGTATAGGAGATCAACATTTTTTCGGGTGCTTTTATACTAAAAGTAACAATTTGGATTACTTTTGACCGATTCTGGGTCGAAGACCATTTTTAACCCTTATCAGAAAAGGCTCTTTTGAAAAAATTTAATAAGTTGTGCACTTGATTGGAAACATTTTTGATTAGTTTGTCTGCTGTACGCTTTCCAGTTCACGTTTCATAATAATCAGCCATATCAAAAGATTCTCCATGGAATGCGTTTTCTAATATCGCAAACATAAATTTTCTATCTATTCCAACTATTTACTTAGCTATTATATGTATATTTTTGAATTAAAAAAATTTGCTCCTTCAATTCAGAATGTAAGCAACCATACCTACATCGACTCAGTTTGTGTTGAATAATTATTACCAGGCGGAAGACCTTACTTCTAACAAAAAACATTCTGTATTTGAGTATATACAAAAATTGTAAAATAATATTGATACATGCATAAAATTGATAACTAGCATTAGATCACTATTGCAATCGAGTTAGCCGCATTCGGGATTCAGGTCCGTTATTAAACTTTACGATGGAGTGTATCAAGAGGATTTAAAGTAAATTTAAATTTCTATTTGTAAACCACATACCTCTACCTAACGTACGTCGAGTAAAATAATGACTTCTAATTAATGCATATTTATTCTCGTTTAAACGTTACTAAATAATTAAAATAATATGTTACACAACTACGAAATAGTACACTAAGCGCTATTGCGAATATTAATTTAAGGAAATTATCCTTTGGGAATTGCACTGGTTGATGTTAAAATTGAATAATGTGTCGTTACGTATACTCTCCGATGAATCCGAATCTTGAATATTTATTGAAATGCAACGTCGAAATTCCAACCGAAGTACCTGAGTATTATTTAGTTTACAATGTGTCGTAGTTCTAAAACAAAGTGCAATTGTTTTTGTTTCGTTTTCGTCGATTCATTCGAAATTATATGGGTATAGGTCTGGAGTACTCGAATATTCGCTGTTCATAGATTTATAATATGGAAAGATATAGTAAGATACCTAGTGTGTAATGCAAATTAATGGGAAATGCATTGCTATCAGAAATCCGTATTCCTTTCATTTAAATTCGTTTTCTTATCAATTATTTAAGGTGAATATTTCACAGAACTGAATTTTAGAAGGTGAAGCTAATGGAAGAGGAAAGAATGAGTGGACAAAATTTGAAAATGGATGCCTAATATAGTAAGTACAGTATTTTTTTTTTAATTCATTCCCTTCCAACCTGCGAATGAAGTAGAAAATACACAGCAGTTTTGAAAGAGAAAATGTCCAAGTGTACTAAAAAATTGCCCATATTTGAACATGACGTCTTAGAAAATAAGTACACCTAATACCTACCTATTCAGAGGTGTAGCCAAGAATTTCTCATGGGAGGGAAAAGAGCCAGAACTTCCATACTTTTTTGAGAAATTTTTCAGCAGGGAGAATTTTTTCCACAAATTTTTTCAAGTTGGAATTTTTAAAAAAAATTTTCCAATCTTTCCCACGATTAAATTTTTATAATATATTCAAGAACTCCAAGCATTTCCCAACATTCATGAAAAGATTTTAAAATTTTAAACTTCGAAAAAAATTAATTTGAGATATTGAACTTCAAATAATTTTGAGGAAATGGAATTGAAAAAATATTTGAGAAAATTAAACTTGGAAAATTGAGAAAATGAAGGCTCTGGTGTGCTCTTTCATTTCGAATCAGTGAAAAATTACTGATGAACAGTCAGAATTGCAGCACAGAAAAAACCAGTGAAATTCACTGATTTTCAGCGATTTTTCACTGATTATTCAAAGAATTTCACAGATTTTTCAGTAAATTTCATAAATATCACTGAGTTTTCAATGATTTTTCACTGATTTTCAGTGATTTTCTTTCACTGATTTCCTTTCAGTGCAAAAATTTTCACAGATTTATTACTGTGCTGCAATTCTGATTGTTTTTCAGTGATTTTTGATAAATTTTACTGATTCAGAAATGAGAGAGTGGTAAGGGGGTCATTCGGCATCTGATGGAACTTGATCAAAATTTTTATTGCCTTCGATTTGTCTTGATAGAAGATGATTTTAGAGCGTATGATCGAATTTTCATTTCATCCCTGGGGGGGGGGGGGGGGGCAAAATGCGCGATTTCAAGCTAAAAATTCTTGAAAATTTCATCTCCGCGAATTTTCAATCGATTTTTTTCAAACTTGGCATGTAGGTAGAGGAGTTTGAAAAAAATTGGTTGAAAATTCGCGAAGATAAAATTTTCAAGAATTTTTACTTTGAAAATCGCGGAATTGAAATCCCATCGGCGCAGGCCTCAAAGTTGCAGAGGTGTCATAAAGTTCTTTCGCAATTTTAATTTTAAGCGAAAGACTTTGATGAAAATGTAATTTTAGAAATCAATTTCCATGCTAATTATTTTGACCTTAAAAACCAAAAATAATAACAAATCCAAGCAAAGGCTTTGGAGGAATTTTTTTGGAAAGGTACAATGTGGGTATGGAGACTTGAGATACCAGAAGTATTTTAGGGGAATGGGGTAAAAGGGAGCCTTTTGTCGCACAGTTGCCTCAAATAGTTCATATAATTGTGATTCCGTTCATGTCCAAGCGAAGCTTTGAAAAAATTGGATTTTTAATGCCCCAGGAAGACATTTTTTCACGTAAATTTTTGACCTCACAAGGGGGTTCGAATCCTCTACCTCTCCCCCACGATTTTTTTTTTAAAAATCCATGTTTTATTGCTTTTTTAAATTTCTGCTATTTCTTTATCCATCATGAAGAAAAATTGAAAAAAAAAATTATAAAACACAGATGTTTTCAAAAAAATGTGCTTTTTGGTTTAGATGGTCACTATAAACAAGTCCTAAAATAAATTTTGATCAATTAAAAATTTTTTCGAAATTTTTGGCAATGGTCGAATTTCTATAAACTAATTTTAAGACGTAGGTAGGTAGGTAGGCATTGAGAGTAGAGGAAGGTATTTGTCAACTCATTTTTTGAAAAATTCTGTTTTTTTTCGTCTTATATATTATGTGAAATTTTTTTTTATGGAACCTTTTTACTCCACAATGGAGCCAAAAAAAATTAGACAAAAAACTTGATTGCCTGCCTCCCGGCTAAGAACACATTAATATGAAAACCAGCACTAGTGTCTCTACCAGCAGTGGTGGCGGGCTCCTGTAAACAATGGAGAGCCCATGGTTTATACCTCATTAGGCTTTCTACTGCGCACATGGTTTGTAAGTTGCCTACACCATCGAGTTAAACGCACCAGCGATATTGAGAAAAACCGCTAGCGAAATCGCCGGCGGTCCTTGCACACCGGGAACGTACCCTAACCCCCATCCATCCCTCTTTTCACTCGGCCTTTTAAACGCCAACACCCATAATTCTAACTCAATTTTTCAGAGATATTTAAAAAATATCACACCATTTACGTGTTTTTAAAAATTGAGAGAATTTTCTCGGAGTTGTTGTAAGATTAATATCCCCCCCCTCCCAAAAAAAATCATCGACTGCAGTTTTAAATCACCATTTTCCCTCTCCAAGTCACCTTTTCTACATATTTTTCAAATTTTTTGGAAACTTTCTGCTAGGTACCTCCACCAAAATGTTTACCTCGTATTTTTGAGGTTTAGACATAACTTATTTCTTGCCCCCATAATTCAATCTTTAAAAAAATGACAAAACGATCCACCTTGTTGCACAATTTCTTGCTATGTTTCAAAAACTTCATCCAAAATGTTCTCGCCTCCAGTTTAAAAAATTGTTTCACCACATCAATTCATTTTTGAGCAAACTGATGCATCCGTCTTTTTCCAGATCCTTTGCAGCCCTCCTCCCAGCATTCCCCTCAGAGGCGTGACGAAGCAATATTTCTGGGGGGGGGTGAAGCTCAAATTTTCCCAACTATTTTCCGAGAAATTCCCAACTATTTTTCCTACTTCCCAAAAAAAATTCCCAACTAGGTAATTTTTATCGTGGCTGCCCAGGTGTTGTGAAAAAAAAAACAAATAAACACACTTGACAAAATTTCAAATTTCAACTTGAATGCAGCCTTGAGAGGCAGTGATACGGACAGAGACGAAACTTAGGCAAAAGTCTGAAGGGGTGAAAATAAAAGATTTGCTAGTTACATTTTCAAAAAAAGGGAACTTTTCATAAATTACACGCAAGCCATTGCAATTTTTACCTTGTTTCAGTAAATAAAAAAATCTAGGTTAGACTAGGTAACATATGTATTGATAATTATTTTGTTAAGATTTATATAGATTTAATAATGTGTTGAGCCCGAGCGAAGCGAGGGCAAAATTTTTTAGCGAAAATAGACTTTCAAAAATTGAAAATTCAACACACTTCTCTCATTGAGATTTTCCAAAATGTGACCAATACTTTCGAATTCTTCTTTATTCCTGCTTTCTATTTTCAACATCGTGGTCACTGACATCACAACAAATAGAAAAACAATTTGCAAGATATGGAACGTAATATTTAACCCGAGCGAAGCGAGGGCAATTATTTTTTTTGAAAAATGTATGATAAAATAAGCAAAAGAACCACTATTCTGAATTCCTTCTTAAAGATTTTTGAAAAGCGTGTCTTGAAAAAAAACAAAGGGGTTCAATAGTGATCATTTGGCGAAAAAGGGTGGCTTTAGTGACTAAGCGTGAAAATAGGGGACAGCCATTTAAAAGCTGATTTCTGTCTGAGGCCTGTAAAACCAATAATAAAGAGAAGGAAATTTTTTTTCCCCTTCAAAAAGTATTCAATATTGTCTGAGATAGAAGATGAGCGTGTTCATATCATTGTAAGTAGCGAGGGCGAAATTTTTTGAAGAAAAAGTATACTTATACAAGAGCTGAAATTTTTTCATTTTTCAAATTAATAGGTGAAGTCCTCAACTCATACTTCTTAAGTAATTACATTGGTTTGCTTAGGTGTTGGTATATGCCCGAGCGTAGCGAGGGCTAAAATTTGAAAAGTTAGTGATTTTTAAAACAAAAATAATTATTTTTTCAATAGATTATTCTTTGAAAAATTTCTATTACTTCCATATAAAAAATTTGTGATTTTAAATGTTTTTTTTAAACGAAATTTTAGCTATTTTACACAATTTGCAATCAACTTTTTCGATATTCTCAAGTTTTTTCAACGTTCCCAAGTACAACTTTTCAAAAACTTGGGAATTTTAACTTTTTTGAATCTAAACTTGAGAGAATTGGAATAAGTTGGGAAAAAGTTGGGAATCCCAACTTCACACAATTTTCCAAGTCCAAATTAGGGATTGTGATATTCTCAATTTTTTCAGCTTTCCCAAATCCAAACTTCAAAAAAGTTGGGAAAATTTGGAAAAAAGTTGAAAATCTCAATTGTACCCAGTTTTCCTAAAATTTGATTTGGGATTGTGATTTTCTTAAATTTTTTCGATTTTCTAAAATTCAAACTGCGGAAAAGTTGGGACAAGTCCCAACTTTTCCCAATTTTCCCACTTTTTCCTGATTTTCCCAACTTTTCTCAACTTTGGAATCGTCTGGGGGGGTTACGCACCCTCCCCTCCCCACACCCCCCGTTAGTCACGCCTCTGATTCCCCTCCAATCCCTATAACTGAACTGCAATATTTCTGGAAAAATCTCAAGCTTGCACATTGTAAGGAAATAATTCCGGTACCTATGCTTCTTACATTTCGTACCCAAACCTAATTGAATTTTTCTTCGCTTCTTTCTATCGGTAGCAGATAAAGTTTTTCATTGTTTAAAATTAAGGAGATAAAAGAGGAGATAAGATAAAAATAAAAATTCATCAGTTGCGAATATAACACTTTCTCGGCGAACAATTGACTTGACGGGACGTAAAAAGAATTATATCTTTTATTCTCCTCTATCTAGCCGCGTTTTAATGTCTTAAAACGTTCTCGGGTTATTTCATTATTTTTGCGCCATAGCGCCGCGCGTGTAGAAACGAATTGAAATTTGTTGGTGTGTATTATTTTTTTATAAAATGATGGTCGAGGGTGCGAGCCGAAAGCATCATAAAGGAAAGGAATGATTGATACGACGGACGGGGAGGGACGCGAAACGATATAAAGCAGCTTTTTGAAGACATTTTCGAATAAATTTTATGACGTTGGTAATGACGTTATAGCGTATGCTTTATAGTAGTATTCGTAAGTATAATAATTTAGCATAAAAGAAAAACCAAAACGCATTATACGTTAAATAATACGTTAATTCTAAATTATCTTATTGAGAATGTTACAGCGGCGGCGTTAGTTTAAATATATCTAAATACTTGGGATTGTTTAATTAATGGTACATATAAATAGTTTCAAAGGACAATGATAAAGATAAGGGCATTTAACGTGTCGCCAAAATTCCTAAACTTCTAAGTAGCCTCTCTGATAACCTAGTATAACCTCTAGCGGATAGCCCATTAAAACTTTACTTAGAAATTCTTGAGATAGATTCTCGTCTATTTTCCTTCCTGAACCCAATATATTTCAAGCTAAAATACCACTTACCGTATTTCTGTATTACTACAAAATCGTAAAATTTGTATTGCATCGTCGGGGGTAAGCACAAATTAGCTTTATCTTGAGCCCAGTACTCTAAAACCGGATACCATTCCTGCATTCGTAAAAAATATTTTCATTAATTCATCGACGAGGGAAAAAAATTCAGTAGGTAGGTAGTCGAGCTAGGTACTGGGTACCTATAGGTATACCTAAGTATACAATCTACTTCCCCAGACGAATTTGTCGTGTGGATGAACATCTGAAAAAATGTCATCCGATTTTTTGGTAAAATGAAAAGAAATACTCAACTCGTTAATTCGTATAAAAATATAAGAAAACACGGTAGAATTTTTTTGTCGTAGAAGAAGAGGAAAAAAAATACGAAAAAGCTTTCTCGTCGGTATCGCTTGACGACTTCGAAACGAGACCCAACGTACGTATTACGGAAATGCGTAAACTGAATAAAACGAAAAATGAAATTTTAATTCGAAAATCTCGAATTCCTTATTACTCGGTTGGAGCCGCAGCGTTATAGTATGTAATTTTATACGACGTGCGTCCTACCGGCAGCGACTATACGAAATCGCGACACAAATTTTCCTATTAATTTCATACCGTATATACGGCATATATATTAGGAACAATTTCATGCTAATTTCACGCTTAGTTACCTTCACATTCTGGATGGTTCGACTCAAAGAATAACTTTAATTGTTATACTGGTATCTTTTTTCGTATTTCGCCCGAGGTTTTTCCTCTCGCGTTTAAATTGAACCGACAAGTAGGTTCGATGTGGTACGCGAAATGTATCTCGTAAGTATGGCTTATTCCATCTGGTAGGGATAAGGATTGAATTTTCAAAATATACAGTATTGAAAAAGATTCGCAGTTTGAGAGAAACAGCAACTTATATAGGGTGTTTATAACGTCTCGTATAATAGAAGGATTCAAATACTTATGAGATTTTTAATATCGACTTTTCAGATGTTATTCATCTCCTCGCTTCGTCTTCTCGAAAATTTCAAAAAAGTTTGCCAAAAATAGTACGAATCTGAAGATATTAGATAGAATTTCCCGATCTGCTTAAAATTCAATTTCGACCACTTATTCTCTTTTTTACCAGATAGTAGGCAATGCGTACACCTACGCAGTTTAGAGTAACTATCCCATTTAGGAATAACTCTCTGGTCCTGGTGGTTGAATGTAAGACAATAATCAAGTAACCCTATCATCGTGACGGTGAAGACAATTAAAGTGGGTATCTCATTCAAAATTCCCTCAACCTGATAGATTCGAGAGTAGGGTCAGCTAAAATGTCTGTTTCTTGGAAGTAGTGCACTCTGTACGTACCGCAGAAATATTTTCAATGCTTGAAACCTTTCAAGATAGGTACAAAAATTGAAAAAATCAAGCACATTATGAGACAATAATTGCAGTGATGTAAGTATTTAAAAATTGAGTGCACAGGTAAATGAAAGTGGGTGAAAAATAAAAAACTGCGCATATTTCGAATTATTTAGCTATAAGGGTAAGGTGCCCCATTATCGCCCACTTTTTTTTGAAGTCTCACCATTTCAAAAGTTTAAGGGCTGGAAATGTCATTGATGGCTTAATGGATACCTACATCCTTCCCCTACAATTGTGGAAAGCCCCGGGGCTATCCGTTAAAATTTAGGATTTTTTAGGATTTTTTTTCTGAAACATGTCAAAACGCAAGGTCGAAATTTTGGGTTCCCAATATCGACTACCGACTGATTTTGTCCGCTATGAACGGAATCTACCGGAAAATATTTTTTTTGTGTTTCTCTTTCACAGATGAACAATTTGAGACCAAAATGACAACCCTACAACCAAAATTCGAGAAAATTGAAAAAAACGAAATCACTTAAAAACAACAAATTACATTAGATTATAGGTGGTCGATAAAGGGACACACCATAAAAATGAACTTTGAGTGAATTTCTTTTTTACTTAAAGTTGTAATTATTAAAATGCGATGATTACATCAGAAACTTTGAACTTTCTCAATCACAAAAACACTAGAAACATTTAATTCGATCATTTTAAGAAAAAATTCCAAGGCGTACAAGCAATTGCTAAAAAAAGTTTTTGGCCTTCCAACTTCTTCTTTTCTATTTTTCTCCGCGAGTTTTGGCTTTCAGGATGTCGGAGTGGTCTTATTTTTCCGGATTTTCGATGAAGAATATGAAAAAAAAATTTCGGCTCGCTGTCGCCCATAGCGCCGGAGATAGACGAGGTGATCGACATTGGGCACTAGACGATAATGGGGCACCTTACCCTTACTTACGTAGGAAATAGAAGTCTAGTACCTACCATGCTTTCTGGGTATGGAAGTCAACAAAAAAATACAACTTTGAAGCCAAAAAATTCGACTTTCTGGAGCTCAAAAACAAACTTTTTTCAAAAAATTCAGCGTTTTTAAAACTAATTTCAAGAAAATGGCGAGAAATTAGATTAAAATGATTGCGTTGGAAAGTAAGTATCTTTATGGTATTTTTTTTTTCGAAAATTACCTATAAGACTATGGCATTTATTTGCATCTACGTACATATTGATCTACACATGGCCAGATTGCGAAAAATGTCGAAAACAGAGGTGAAGATAACTTCAAAAAATTCCTAGGGGTAAATGGAAGAGGGAAGATAAGAACAAATATATTTAGATACAGTTTTGACTTTGATATTTCAAATGATGTTTTCAGTTTTACTCCATTCTCAAAATTGATGTTATTTTTAAGGTGTTGAAAAATTTGTAGGATGTAGGTATTGTAGGTGTTTTACTTTTTTCATTAAATTTTCCCAATGATTTTATTTTTAGCCATTTTTAGAACCTCATTTCAAAGAGAATTGGCAAGAAAAGCTGAAAAAATTGGGAAACTTGCTAATCGACATTACGTTCTGATATCAAGTTTATTCATTTTGAGCCAAAATTATTATAATGATTCCAGATTTTCAAAAAAAAAAAAAAGATCTATACTCGTAAAGTCGTATTTCTCATGATCCTTATGTAAGGTCAATTGGGGTAATTGTAGAGGTACCGCGGGGCAAGACGACGCAGGGGGGCAAGAGTCCGATCTTTGATATCTCGGACTTCTATAATGTAGGGTTGGTGGAGTTTTCATTTTTTTGAAGTATACCTTGCACTGACAAAACCTTGAAAAAATCATCCGAATTGGTCCAGTAGTTTTTAATCTGTGAGCTATTAAAAATTTTTCAGTCGAAAAATTGTAATTTTTGCTCTACAGTTTTTTTGATGTTGGGATGGTAAAAAATTGTGAATCTGAGGAGTATATAGCATTTTGAGGAAGATGGTGAGGTAAGCTATCGGAATAATTATATATAAGAAATCTTTTCTATGTGAGACGCAGCCAGGGATACCCGACCATATGTCGGAAAATTTTTTTTTCGTTTTTTTGACTCTTTAAATAGTACAGACTTGTACCTTTCGAATAGCGCAAACCGCATTAAAAAAGGTTGAAAAATGAATTTTCTATGATTTTTCAAAGTTTACCAAAAAATGATTTTCAAAAATCAAAGTTTTGAGAAAAACGCAAAACAAAATTTGGAACTGTTTTCAATGAATAAAAAAAAAATTATGTTCTGTAAACGAATTTTCTCATCGGAAATGGTTTATTTACGTCCTCTTACATCACTTTAGCTCATTGACCCCTTCCAGAAGTTGCCGGCATCGAAAATCGAAACCATACCATATGTCGGGAATCATCTTTTTTCAAGAAATAATGACATTTTTGGTACAAAATTTGTTTTCTTAATAATCATACACCACTGTAGTTCATTAAAACGAACCTGAAATTACGTGCATTGAGAAATGAAATCATAGTGCAAGTCAAACAACTTTACAAACCAAACGGTGAAAATCATGCTTTGAAAATTAGTGTTCAACAAATGTCCGGATAATCGAAATGAAGAGTTTCAACGGGAAAAAATTGAATTTTCGATTTCGATAATCGATTCTTCAATTTCGATTTTTCGATTTCGATAATCGATTTTTCAATTTCGATAATCGATTTTTCGATTTCGATAATCGACCTTTAAATTTTGTGAGGGTTCGTGAAAGAATTCGGGAACTCTCGGAAAAGTTCAACCATTTTCGGGATGTTTTCGGAGCTGTTCGGCAATTTCCGTGTGATATCCGGATAATCCAAATAGTATTTGGTATTTGGATATCCGGATATTTGTTGAACACTACTACGTTTCAATAATAATGAAAGTTGTAAATTTTAACATATTTTTATAAAATTCCGACATATGGTATGGTTTCAATTTCTCAGGCGAAATTCGTTTTTTAACCAAGAAGATGACACTTTTGGGACCTGAACCAGAGATGCAACGATTATAATCGATGCTACATCGATTGTGTTTTCAAAAAATAATCGGAAATAATCGATTAATAATCGATTAATCGGTCCTAAAAATTTGAGTATTCTTCATTGGCCAGAGATACGTGACGTCAAAAACTTAAATTGTTTTGATTAGAAAAAAAATTACGTCACATATAATTTGACCAATCAGAAAAATTGGAAATTTTTGTTTACTTATCTTCGATTAATCGAAGAATAATCGATGCTCGTCCGATTATTTTAATCGGGGTATGAGCATCGATTATAATCGATTATAATCGTAATCGTTGCACCTCTGACCTGAACCTATTCTCATATGAAAGTAGAGGGTTCATAGTATACAAATTGATAAAAAAAAAATTTCCGTATTTTTGGTCATTTTTTCTTAATTTGCGTTTTTCTCGAAATTTACTTTTCCGACATATGGTCGGGTATCCCTGGCTTCGTCTCATGTATTAAATTATTTGAGAAAAACCAATTTTTAGAAAAAAACCGGGGATGGGGGCAAGTGTACTACACCTTTTAAACTGTAAACAAACTTCTTGTTATAATATATTTTCTTTGCCAAAGTAAAGTTTTGATCAATTTTTTGGCATAAAAACTTAAAAACGAAATAAAATTAGATAATCAGTAACATAAAATGTTGTGGTAGTACTCTTGCCCCACACTTTAGGTATCAAATTTAACATTAAGTTAAATGGCAGTACTCTTGCCCCACACTTAGTACTCTTGCCCCCTCCTATGGGGCAAGAGTACTAATCAATGTCTCTTTGGGAAAATTGATTTTTAATTACCTTTTTATGATCAATTTTTTTTTTCTTGTTGAATTAATGAAGACAAAGGATCAAAGTAGTGCCTAAGACAAAAACCTCCCCGAAATGTTGAAAATTCGATTTTTGACAGATTTTTAAACTTTTAGTGCGTCGTCTTGCCCCGCGGTACTCTAAATTTTTCGGAAAATTGAACCGATTTTCTGATACTCTTTTTCGTTTTACTCTGTAAGTAAGTAAGAAAACAAAGTGATTGAAATTTTTACCCTGTATCAATGAATGTATGAGGAGTAATATGGCGGTTTGTTTTCATCGATTCGATTATTCATTCCGAAATTATGGACTTCGTTTACAATTGGACAAGAATATTTACATTTACCCCACAATGATGGGGTAAATGTAAATGCATACATTGTGCCCCATAAAAAACGTATCTCTCGGGGTTTTTTGCATAATTTGGAAAAAAATTATACAGAATAAATATTTAAACGCGCAGAAAAACTAATTTGTAAAAAAAAATCAAAACAAAAAATCAAAACAAAAAAAATATATATTTTGTGTTTAAATTTGTGAATCCCATTTAAATAACACGTGTTTACAATTACCCCACGCCTGGAAAATTTGATGGGTATTTGTAAATGCTGCAGAAAATTAATTTCTCAGCTTCAAAAATCATAAGAATTGAATTTCATCATTTTTGAATGTCCGTAGAACTAAATTAATGCATCAAACACCAACTTTTTTACTTTTTTCTATTTTTTCTCGAATTTTGAAGATTACGTAAATTGTGTGAAAATCGAAATTTGATATCATGTTTTTTTCATCGCGAAATTTTTCATCACAGCTGTCACCAAGAACCCGAAGTTTTTTATTATAGTAAGACCAATTATTCAAAGTTTTTATTTTTGGCAACTCCAGCTCGCTAGATGCATTTAAGTATTTACAGCACGACTTGTTTACAATTACCCCAAATGACCTTACTTGAATATGAATTGGGTGGATCGAAAAAAAACATATCCTGAATTTTGTCAAAAATTTGTTAGACAGTTTACTTTGAGTGAGAGACGCCTCAAAAAATTTTTGAGCTCTACAGAACTGGAGGAGCTCAATTTTTTCTGTCACTTCTGAGTGGTGCCACCTGCTGGAACCTTCCTAAAAATGTACAATTTGAGTTTCTACACCTACCTGAACTGTTGACCATCAAATTGAATACCACTTTTGACAAATCTCGAATTTAATGAATTTTTGGTTTTTACCAAATAACCACCTCAAAATCGAGTTAAAAATTTTTTACTCCTGCCAGAATTATTTTTGATGAAATATTTGTTTAAAATTGAAAACATTTCATGGCATTACTACCAACTAGGTAGGTCTAGGTACCTACATTTGAAATTTTTTTAAAAGTTTTCATGACAGCGCTGCCAATTGCATTTTGACTCGCGTAATTTTCAGGTGACTGAGGTTCCCAGTATGTAACACTAACCAACAGTGGCAAAAAACCGAGTTTTATTCTCGAAAATTACCCCATTTTGAAGATAGGTACCTAGGTTGGTACCTACTTATTTCAAGCATTTTTTAATTTTTATCCGTTTACAAATGAAGGCAACGTTTCCAAACTGCCCTAAGTCCAAAATCTGTATATGAGAAAAGGGACCCAGGTGTAACCTTTTTTTTCAGTACACCTATGTCCTTTTTCTCATATACAGATTTTGGACTTAGGACAATTTGGAAACGTAACCTTCAAATGAACATGAATAGGTATCATATTTTTAAGATGTCTTTCCTTTTTTCACCACCACTGAGTATTTGAAAAAATTCTGGGTTGAATGGCTATTCGTTTTCTGCTTCTATTCAATCATACAGCATTTTCAAATATGTGACTCTAGCAGACAAAACCAACCTTAGGTGTCAAAATTTCAATTTTCACTTTTTTCCGGAATTTTATTCTCGGAAGCCTTAAAATTCAGTACAAACCAACCCGAAGTCCCAAAGTTGAAAATTAAATTTGCCAAGAGCAAAAAAGGTAAGTTTTTTTTTGAAAAAAAAACCACACACACAAAAAACATACCTAAGAAAACATTTAAAAAATCGCCGTAAATGAACTAAACGCACAGTTCTATTCACAAAAAGCTACCTAGAAACATTTTAAAAGCTCGTATCTCGAAAAGTTGTTTTCGGGCGGAAGGGTGGTTTTGTCTGCTAGGGTCACATGTAGATTTACATCCTAGAAAATGTGAAAAATATATAATTTTTTGTTTTAATGTCTTTTTTGGCAACTGAATTAGATTTTAAGGGTATGCTCTACCTTGTTATCACTGAAAAATTTAGGATCGAGATATCTTAAGCCTTATTAAATAAAATGTTCTGAAAATTTAATATGTGCTTCGGAACAACATTATCTTTTGAGGACTTTTGAGATATTTTTAAAATTTTTCTTCGATTTTTAAAAAAAATAAATTTTTAAAAATAGGTTGGACAAAAAATGTTGTTGTTTGTTCAATTTTTTCCAGAAATTTCGTTTTTTTTTTTTTTCAAAAATGGAGGAGAAATTTTAAAATATCTCAAAAGTCCTCAAAAGATAATGTTGTTCCGAAGCACATATTAAATTTTCAGAATATTTTATTCAATAACGCTTAAGATATCTCGATCCTAAATTTTTCACTGATAACAAGGTAGAGCATACCCTTAACATTTTTCAAGAAAAAAAATGCCTCCCGACACTTTTTTTTGGTTAGATACCTGAATTAGTGTTATGCCTGGTGTTGTGTAAATCATTCATTCTTTGTCAAAATTGTCTCTATCAGTTCAGATTTTTCTCAAAAAACTTTCTTTCTGAAAAAGGGAAAGGAATTTGAAACAAAAAAATATTTTTCATTCCTGCCCGAGAAAGAGAGGTTTATTAAATTAGAAATATCGCAACTTCAATTTAAATAAATTTTTGAGTCATTTTTTGAAAATGTTTACATATTAATTCATTTATTAAAGGAAATTTTTTTCTACTGATTTACACAACCATGAAAATTTTCTGATGTAATCTTCATTTTTTTGCCTAAATTGAAATAAGTACACACTACACACACAGGTACTACAGTATATGATGGTGGTGAGGTTTAAAGAAAGATGAACTTCACGTACCTATTAAGATCCAATACTACTCTCTCAATTATAAATCAGTGAAAATTACCGAATATCACTGAGAAACAGTCAGAATTGCAGCACAGGAGAAAATCAGTGAAAAAATTTTCACTGTAAACAAATCAGTGAAAGGAAATCACTGGAAATCAGTGAAAATTCACTGAAAACTCAGTGATATTTATGAAATTCACTGAAAAATCTGTGAAATTCTTTGAATAAGCAGTGAAAAATCACTGAAAATCAGTGAATTTCACTGATTTTTCCTGTGCCGCAATTCTGACTGTTCATCAGTGATTTTTCACTGATTCGGAATGAGAGAGTACATTATGCTGAATGTGCTCACCTGGCAGTAAACCCCATCGATAAATCAAGACATCGCAAAATATATATTGGTAAACCTTATAAACACCAATAGCGTAAACTCTAAACTGATCAAAATTAGAATTGATGTCTCACCTTCGTCGATTACTTTGTTAGACGTACTTAGGTTTAATTAAAAATCATAACAGCGGTTAGTTAAAATCTAGCGCCATAATGTAAATGTTGGCGAGAACGAGATTTAATTAGAAAAAGCCAGTTATAAATGGCTGGAACGATTCTTGAAACGAAATAAGGAAGTCACCAGAAAATTAATCTTATTCCATACGATACGCTAGAATGAGCACACGACAATTCAACGACTTTAATTTACACTCTTAACGAAACACGTATTTCCTATTAACAAAGTACCTACCAGCGTGCAATTCAACACGAGCCTTTAACGCTTTAAAACCAATCAGTAATCTACCTTTATATATTTGTACAAACAGCAGCTAGACTAATTTGGCGAAGCTAGACTTTAGGTACTGTATCAGCCAATGCAGTATTTGAAAAAAAAAAAACAGAATTAGGTAATTCTTTCGAATATAAATTGCATAGGTACGTGTAATTTTGTATTAGGGTTATTCCATAAGGTACCTAAAAAAGACCAAAAATGAAGTCGAGTCTTCCGATTTTGCTCAATTTTTTTTACGTGTTCAACACGATATTTTCTCAACATACTTTTTCACAAAATTAGAGGCTAGAGGGGCACTAAAGGGTCAAATCCAAAAAATAAACAAATTTTCGAACCGAGTACCCCAAATACCTAACAAACGACAGGTCACTAGTTATTTTTCATTTATTTGAATTTTGACCCAATCAAGAAGGCTAATAGGGGGGTTCAGAGGGGTCGAATGAAAAAACTGAGTACATATTCGAAATCAGTGACTTCGAATTAGAAGTAATCGATGTGTTACTTTACTTTTACGATTTTTTTGAATTTTGGTCAAAATTGTGGACCCCTGTACCCCCCAGGGGTCTAGATATCTCATCTTGAAAATTCGTTGGCTGAAAAAAGGATAAAAAGGGCTACTCACTGTAATTTTTTCAGATTTTTAAATGTTAGCTTTCATCTTTTGTTCTTATCATGAAAGTTGAGCTTTCACCACCAAAGTTCAACTTTAAGCTTTTCAAAATGTGATTACTGTTTTTGAATCTCCAATTAATTATCTTTTAAGCCCCGCAAACAGTTTTCCCCAAGTACAACCTATCTTGAGATATGAACCTTCAAAGTTGGGTAATTGGGCTAAGAATCGCAATTGCATAAAAATTTCGAGGCCCGCCTCCCCGCCCCATTGAGGATTAAAAAAGAAATGATCGTGGTTTTGTGAATAAAAAAATTGAGCAAAATCGGAAGACCCGATGGTCTGTTTTAGTATGGAATAAGTAGCCCATCAGTATGTTTAGAAAATGAGCACCTACTGTAGTCCAGTCAATAAAGCATTTTTGGAGGGCAAACCCAAACATACAGGGTCTATAGATGAACCGGGCACCCTCAGCGCAAAATACTCTATCTAAAATAGCGATATTTCTGATTTATGTTTTTTCCCGTTAAAAGGGTCTGGGGTATAGTTTTTAAATTACCTACCAAAAATCATAATTTTGATGAATTTAATTTTTAATGATAAATTCATCACTTATTTGTCAATAATTGTAATTAATAAAAAATTTTAATTTCAAAGAATTGATAATTTTACGTTCGAGATTACGGCATTCTGATGTTAAAAAAAAGATTCATGTAATGTTATCGTGTGGGCATTTCAACTCTGTGAAGCGTATTTCACACTTTTACCTGCATATTTTATAAGATGACTCATCCCTTACATTAAACTTCGTCACTTTTTTGATCTTGTTTTCGTTTCGTTGCGTATTACAACAATAATATCAGTGATGCAACGCCAAAAGAAAAGAAAAGAATGGGAATTTTTGCGCTGAGGGTGCCCGGTTCATTTATAGACCCTGTAGGACCCAACAGCGGGTTTTTTGCTGAATATTGTCAGAAATGGTCCCCTAATCAACATACTTCGACCCGCCCAACCCGCCCCCATTGCTAACCCCCCCCCCCAGGGTGGATTAAAGCCCCGCAAAATCAGTGTTGGTTAGGGGATCATTTCTGACAATATTCAGCAAAAAACCCGCTGTTGGGTCCTATGTTTGGGTTTGCCCTCCAAAAATGCTCTATTGACTGGACTACTACTGAAAAATAAAAAACTGGGGGCGGGGGAGATAACTATTTTGAAATAAAAATTGCGAAATTGCACAGGCAGTTAGGTACTTATTGTTGAACATAAATTATTTATAAACAAAATATAACTATGGAACATAGGTACACTGAAATGAAAATAATAAACAAATAAGAAAATGTAAATCAGCTTGTGCGAGGTAGGTAAGGTACGCAATGTTACAACAAACGTGTATGGGAAATGTGTAATAACAAATAGACCTTGATAGAAGAAATTAATTACGGCGATACATTTTCGACTTGGTTAAATTATGTCACACTATTTCAATCTTCAGATACAGGCAATTTATAATCGAGATATATTCGCACGTATTAATTGAAACGCTAATGTTATAAGCCTAGTCTCTTCCCTTTTGTTTGTAGCTAAAAACATGCTATACCTACCTACTGGGTGGTGGGTACCTACAACTTGTAATATAAATTGTTACTTTGAGTGGTAGGTCTAGGTTGCTGGTTACAAAATACCATGAACGAAATCGGTCAGTTGTAGTGTGAGCTAGATATTATTTTCATTGGATACATATTTCGTTGCAAATTTTTCTTTTAAATCAATGAGTTATTTCAGCGCAGAGCGTTTCAGAAATAGCAGTTATGAATGCGAGAAGACGATCTACATAAACACTATACCAAACAGATAAACTTACACTAACAAGCATGTACAAATTGAAAATGTTGTTGGAGAGAGCGTATCTGTTCCGTAACTTATTGTCAATATTCAACATACGATTGATAATGGAATCCGTTAATCCGGAATGTTAGCAAATATATCCCTTGCAAAATTTATTAGGGTCGTTATTCTGCAAAAAAATTGTAGATAAAATTAAATTAAAACTCTATTGGGTTTACTTGCTCGATTTAAATTTTGTGTTTTTCATTTCGTACTTGGGTATTGAGCGACAAAAAAATGTATACGAGGCCTATTTTCAACCGATATAGGTATTTTGTGCCGCACAGTTTTCATTTCTATTTATTTATTTTTTTAAAGATAAAATATATTTTAAGCTAACAAGGAAGGTACCTATCCCAACTGGAAGTGAAATTATGAGCCGAAAATAAAAATAAATGGAAAGTACATACATGGAAAAAGAACCCCATATCCAAAATTTCAGGTTCTGTAGTTCATTTCTCGAATTTTGGCGAATTTTTGAAATTTCAAAATTACTTATCTACTTATATTGTCTTTCAAAATATGAAAATTTGATTTAATTTAAAAAATCCGAAATTTTAATTACAGGACAACCAATTTTTCATCATAATTTCATTTCTATACTTACCTTCATAAGTCGTAATACTTGATTTAAAAAAAATGTAGGTACCTAATAAAAAACTTTTAGGAGTTTTTTTTTTCTGAAAAAGTTGTTTTCGGCATTTCTCAACTTTAAAGTGTCATAACTCGGTACCTAAGTTTTGCTCCGACTGAGGTGCGGTTTGCTCCATTCGATTCCTCATACATTTTTATATCAGAAAATGTCAAAATCTCATTTTTGATCCCCTTCACTTTAAGGCATGGTTTCTCATGACGCGTCACATATGAAGTTTAGCATCTATAATCGCGAATTACCCATATTGGTGACTTATTTAATCGATTAAAGCACAATTTTCCGAAATTCGTAATTGTCGCTTCAAAGTTATAAATTTTCCCATTACAGGGACGGAGATATATACTCAAATTACTTGCGATATGCTACTCGTACAAAGAAATATGTACCGTAACTCGGGGTGAATAGAATCAGTGGGGGTGAATAGAATCAAAAAAGTTTTAAACATGCATATCTCAGCTCCATATCGCTCTATCGGTCCGATTCCAACGGCTATGTGAGGAGAGACCAGTATGTAATCAGTAGAGTCGATTTCCAGAAAGTTATATTGACGCCCATGCCCACAGCTTATCATCTAGTGTTGTCACTGCTAGGTGACACGCCGATGTCCAATTCAGAACTTGTTCCACCACGTTGCTGCTTTTAGAGCTACGATTTTCGTTTTTGCGCTAATCGTTAGTAAATTTATTCCCGAATCTTTTGTGATGATTGAATGCATAATATTTATTACTGTGAATTTTTTACGAATTTTTTTTCATCACAAGTTGAGTAAGTCAAAAAAAATGGGGTGAATAGAATCACAGAAAAAATTCAGTTTTTCAACATTCTATTATTGATATAGCTTCAAAGAAAGTGGCCCTAGTGAATGTACATTAGTCACTCATCACAATGCCGTTGGAATCAGACTGTTCAAGCGATTAGGAGCTGAGATATGCACTTCCAAAAAAATTTTGATCATATTCTCAATTTATTTTAAACTTTTTTTCGCTTGTTTTTTTTAGAAAAATGTTTCATTTCAAAAGCTATGCGTTTGAAGCTTTTTTACCGCGGTTTTTTCACAGGTTCTATTCAAATATGATTATTTAAAAATTTAAAGTGAATTTCCTCACCCAGAGTCGATTACAGTAGGCTGAAAATAGAAAATAAGATAAGTGATTCTATTCACCCCAACTGACGTACCAATAGAATCAGCATTTTCAATAATTTATATAAAATTGTGGTTAAGGCAGTGGGAGTGGACAATTAAATAGGCTGAAAGATCAACCAATTGTACATATTTTTTTTTTTGAATCACATTTTTTCAGCAACTTTAAGCAAAGTTATGAGCATTTAAAAAAAAAAGGGGGCCAAAAATTGATTCTATTCACCCCGACTTACGGTACAAGAAAAACGAGACGATTGACCGATGGAGTTTTTGAGAAATCAATTTCAGAGAATAATTCAGAAAAATTGTTCTAAAATTGATTTGGAAGCCTTGAAACCCTGAATCCATCTATAGAGTTTTATGATATGCACAAAATATGAAAGCTACCATTTAAAAATCTGAAAAAATTACAGTGAGTAGCTCTTTTTACCCTTTTTTCAACCGACAAATTTTCAAGATGGGACATCCAGATCCCTGGAGGGTACAGGGGTCCACAATTTTGACCGAAATTCAAAAAAATCGATAAAGTCAAGTAACACATCGATGACTACTAATTAGAAGGCGCTGAGTTCGAATATTTGATTATTTTTTGGATTTGACCCCGAGTGACCCCCTAGCCTTCCAATTTTGGGGAAAGTGGGTTAAGATATTAAAATGGCGTGTGGCATATCGATTCTCACTAATTTGAGTGCGTAGAATGATTTAATCGACTACTTCCCCTCAAATTCGTATTTTTTCATTAGGTTACTTAACCCACTTTTCCCCAAATTTTGAGGGCTGGGGGCACTCGGGGGTGAAATCCAAAAAATAATCAAATATTCGGACTCAGCGCCCTCAAAAACCTAACAAACGACTGGTCGCACGTTATTTTTCATTTTTTCATATTTTGGCCCTATCGAGAGGGCTAATAGGGGGGTTCAGAGGAGTCGGATGAAAAAACTGAGTACATATTCGAACTCAGCGCCTTCGAATTAGTAGTCATCGATGTGTTACTTGACTTTATCGATTTTTTTGAATTTCGGTCAAAATTGTGGACCCCTGTACCCCCAGGGATCTGGAGATCCCATCTTGAAAATTTGTCGGTTGAAAAAAAGGTAAAAAGAGCTACTCACTGTAATTTTTTCAGATTTTTAAATGGGAGCTTTCATATTTTGTGCATATCATGAAAGTTGAGCTTTTGACACCAGAGTTCAACTTTGAGCTTTCCAAAATGTGATTATCACTTTTGAGTTTACTTTCAATTCTCTTTCAGGCCCCGCAAACGGTTTTCCCCAAAGTACAGCCTATTTCAAGATATAAGCCTTCAAATTTGGGTAGTTCGGCGAAAAATCACAATTGCATGAAAATTACGAGGCCCACCCCCCAGCCCCCTTGAGGGTTAGAAAAAAAATAGTGGAACTGGTACAAAAAATTTGAGCGAAATCGGAAGACCCGACTTCACTTTTGGTCTGTTTTAGCATGGAATAGTCCCAAACCCAAAGTAACTGCCCCTTCACTACTGTCTTTTAAACACGATGCACGGTGGGGTCGGTAGGCACTTTAGGCGGAAAAAAGTCACTTTCACTAATAAACCTGGAATAGGATTTTTTAAACTCGAAATACCCTTAAGTAAAGGGTACAAGCATTGAAAATTGCCTTTATTGTGTTGTTATTCCTAATTACACGACAATGGATTGTTTTATGATCGCATTTTTTTCACAGTTTTCGATTTATAAACGGACAATTGGGCTAGGGTGCGATGGGTTTGGTCTTAAAAGTTTCAGAATTACACTCCCTTTGAAAATATATCGCCCTTAATTCAATCGAATTGCCACTATTCCCTCTACCTGGGGTGGGGGGGTCAGTGCATTATTTAGATGAAAAAAAGTCCTTATCGACGGAATTGAAACTTTCAAGTACTGATGATACGTGATTTTCAACACTGAATACAAAGGGTATAGCCGGATAAGGGGTGGTTTTGGCCCCAGGCCCAATTTTTGATCTAATGCCCCCAGATTGTGTACCTTGATGAAAAAAAATTCTGGAAAAAATTTTGGCCCCCAACCCCCTCCCTTTCGGAGCTATGGCCATTTCATTGCATCATTTTCAATAATTTTTAATTCCGATGGAAGAGAATGAAATTTTCTGTTCTTTGGCACAAAGTTACATCTCGTAGAGGTCTATTCGCGATAATTTTTTCATTAATTTTGGTGCACTCCTTCACGAGGTTTTGGCTATTTGAAATTTTCAACTGTAAAAAAGACCTAAACAGCGAAGTTCGACTAATTTTTGAAAATAATGCAGTAAAATGGCCATAATTTTGTGGCGGGAGACTTTGGCGCCACCCGCTCAGGCAACAGTGCAAGTTGTGCACCGCTGCGCTGGGCGGGCTGTTGGTTTCATACCCAACGCCTAGTTCACGGACGTACGAGAACTTCAGTACGTTTTCTGACGGCATCTTACCGACAGATTATCGAATAGTCCGTTTACTGTACTTTCTAATGTTCTTTGTTCAACGTTTATATTTGAATATACGATTTGTAACACGTTAATTGTTGAGTTTCTATTTCTACGGTTAATGTGTTTAATTATATGAATATTCTCACATTGGCGCCCGGATTAAAAAGCAAAATTCGCGTTTCTTTTGTGTTTGAAAAAAACTCTGCACGTTTGTGCTAAGGTACGTTTCGTTTAGTAGTGTTTTTTCGTCAGAAAGGCACAATTTTTTCGCGTTTCTATTATTAAGCTAATATATAAGTTACGAGAACATGGCAAGTCAATCTGACTTTCGCGCCGATGGAGCCTCAGACAGAATTACAAAGTCTGAGCATGACGAGGCAGGCCAGTATCTCGATCCCAGATAAAGGCAGGCCAAATTGGCCGCCCACGACAAGATTTCAGACGTCTTTAAGACTAAGAGATTTAGAAACAACAACAGAGTGCCGATAAAAAAACCTGTACGAGAGCCCCAGGACCCGAAAAATTCGAGGAATCGCACTCCCACGTCAGCTCTCAACATGAACAAAGTGGACAACGACCTGCTTATCTGGCCACAAGTGAGCCATACGAGAATAGGAGACGAGTCCACCGCGAGAAAAATCGACCAGTCCTACAGCGACAGATTTACGTTTTCGGCGATAGAGAATTGGAAAATGGTGCCGAATTTTTCCGGTGTAAACCTGCCTTCATCCATCTCCGGCGAAGATTCCGACAATGGTGACGACTTATTCCGATTTAAAGCCACTCCAAAAGCTCCGAGCAAAAGTGTGGGATTTAATTTCGCTATTGGTACCCATTCTGGCCAAAAAATCACCGGACACAATGTAACGCCACTCAGGTTTCTTTCCTGTACGAAAAATCCAGCACCCGGGTTGCTTACGAGAAGGCAGACGGAGCCCCACGACACCCCCTAGAAAAATGCCAACGCTGGAGCAAATAAAGGAAATGACACTGGCCATAGAGGATAATTTGAGGCTAAATGAAACTCACGCGCCGAAAAATACGACTCAATCGGCGCCGGAAACTAGTCAAATCGCGTCTCAACAGTCCGTCACCGATTGCCTAAGCGTAGGTATACGAGATTACGAGAAAACGAACCGCGAGGCGCTGGAAACGATCAGTTCAATACTGGGCAACGCGCATAAGAGAAAGCCGGAGCCGACCAAGCCCATGTTAATGCCGGCACTGCACCTAGATCCGGAAGAATTCGACAAAAGGATGCAGGATGTCGCGAAAAAAATTCAAAAAAGCCAGGAATGCGCCCAAATCGTGGAAATGAATAAAAAATCGATAGAGGTACTTCAAAAACAACAGACCTCTGCGTTCGGCTACATCGACGTTCTCTTCAAAAACCAGACCAAATTCATCCAAGGTCTGGGAGACATGGAGACCCAATACAAGGCTGATATCGATTCTGTGCAAGGCATCTGCGACGGAAAAATTGCCAAGGTAGAAAGTGAGTTGAGAAATACGAATACCAACCACGCCAACCTGGAAAGCAAGCAGGGGCCATCATAAATCAGAAAATAAACGATAAATTCGTGGAACAGGCCACCAATATTGCGGAAGTAATGGAGATGACGCAGGGTACCTACAATTTGCTCAAAAGTGGAAAATACACCCAAAATGCAGCTCAGGTACAGACAGGCGCCGGACCAATAAATGTGGTCATAAGTCCAACTCCAACAATCACCACCGAGATGCTCAACAACCAGCGCATTATCTTCAACGAAGCGAACGTACACCATCCACACTGGTTTGTTGAGGCCTTTGAAAAATACGTACAGCCCAAGTTGGAACCGGCATATAGATCAGGCCTGTTCATGGGGGCAAATTGTAGTACCATCTGCGGAGAGAGTCATGGATTGACAGGATGACCGGAACGACCGACTACGAGTACCTGAAAAAAGAATTTTTCATTAAATTCTGGTCTGAAAGTAAACAGAGAGCCGCATTTGAATATTTTCGTACGAGAGAAGCCCTTTCAGGCAACCCGCATGACATCGCACACAAATTGAATCGATGGGTCGATACACTAACACACCATGACCAACTAGATAAGGACAAATTGATACGAATAATTATGAGCAAGTTACCAAGCCCGCTGGACGTAATGGTAGCCTGGAGTCAAGTGAAGGTGCCGATGGATGTCGTCAACGAAGTCAGAGCTGTAGCTGGACGCATAGGAGAAGTTGAACACACGACACCCTTGAAGGGAAAAAAATTTACGAGAGAAAAGGAGACTACAGCGATACTTCGCACCATACAATAAACGAAGGATTTGTGCCGCAGAACGTACCCCAAACTAAAAAATCAAGAGGGTGGTTTCTAGGAACCTAAAAACGTTCCCTGAAAAAATCAGCAACCAGGCCCAAAACCGAACAGGCCCCCACCTCCGAAAAAGGTACAGGCCATGGCAGCAGAGCAAGTGACAATCGAAGACGTCACTGCCGAAGACAATACCAACGAGCCGCAGTCAAAAAACGGGGAGCAGACAGGCGTGTAACAACGCAACCTCAAAATTTTATGACAGAAGGCACCTCCCCGGCCTCGCCCATGCATTTTAACATTCATGACTTCGAAATAATTGGTGACTCGCTGGCATGCTACATGGCCAGATATATCGACGACTTCCCATCACAGGTTGAGAAACCTTACAGAAAAGACCAGATGCCTCTCAAAACGCTGACGGCGGCGATAAAAAGTGCTGAGTTCACAAAGCCGCAGGCGTTAGTATCGATGGGATGCTACGAGATGAATAATTCGAGCAGATTGTTCGAATCTATCGAAAAAGAATTACGAGAGGTCATCGAACTTTTGAAATCAAAAGGAATTGAGAAAATCTTCCTTTTATTCCCGCTAATCAGACCATCCAGAGAGAAAGGAGTGGGAGTCACCACAAATCGCTACCAGAAGTACCAAAGGATGTTCTGGCAGCTGAGAAAACTGGGTGGCGTACACGTCTGGCTCGCTCCTGCTCAGATTACCATACAGAAGCACCCGACGATGAAAAACTGGTACCAGCTAGATGAAAATAGAAATATAAAATCGCATACCAATATGTTCGTCTGGTCTGAAAGCTTCAAGCGGTACTATTTAGCTCCATCCATGCGCCAAATAATCTTCAATCAGCTCAATCAGGAATACATCCAATACCGCGAGTATATGAGCCTGAAAGAAGAAAGAAAGAATAATACGACCACGCATAGCGAGTACCGAGAAAAAATTATCACAGATAAGGATGGTCAAAAATACGTTGTAACGCAAAATGCAACGTTACGAGAAACGGTAATAGGCGATTGGAGCCGCGTACCTTCACCCATACGAGACATCGACGACACCCTTACACCGGAGCTGCTCGCTAAAAAACGCGCCGGCCAAAACATGCCAACGCTAGAATCGGTAGCGCAGCAGATACTCAAAATCCCTCCGAGAGAGAAAACCATAGCGGTCGTGAGAGCGAATACCGCAACCGAAAATGACTCATCAGATGATGAATACAGCTACACACCTGGCAATGGAACCGATACCGATGAATATGACACCGAGATTGAAGAACAGCTCGCCGAAGCCACAGATAACACCTGTGTGGTAGCGATGACGGTCGGTGGTAAAGTGTTTCCAACACAGCTGGACACCGGAGCTGAGCCAAATGCGATCTCAAAAGACATGGCAGATTACCTCGCTAGAAACCTAGGAGATTACGTCAGATGGTACCGTCAAAAAGAAAATGTCGAAATAAAGCTAGCGGACGATAATATAGTAACTACCATGGACTGCCTGATGATCGTAACGATGAAATTTGGTGAAATTTCGATGAGGATACCGTTCTACGTGCTCAAAGAATGCAATCAGGTGTTCATAATCGGTCGCGTGTCCATGAAAAATAAATCCATCCAGCCAGTGTTTACGAGATGAAACGGCCTACTGCAGTCCACCTGGTCAACAAGAACAAAAGCTTCCATTTTATGAAAAAAGAAGAATACGAGAAGGAACTAAAATTGACCAAAATTGCAGCGGTCGAAAAACATGTCAATCAAATTACCAAAACCATTGAGGACGGTAATTGGGGCACGACGCCCAAGAAAACTTACGTTGACAGCTCTCCAGAACTGTTCAAGAGAAAACTCTGGAAAAATCTCACCGAGCTAGTCAAGGAGAAAAAGATCACCATAGACAAAGCGAATTGGGCCTATCAAGAAATCGTAGGTTTTGCCGAGGTGTTCAGCGGCCGTCCGGGCCGATATACGGGTCCAAAAGTCAAGCTGAAGATGAAGGACAAGAATCCGTACCGAGGTAGGAACTACAGGCCATCGAAGCTCATAGAAGATGCATTATACCTAGCTCTCGATATTATGCTAGAAGAAGGAACGATTTCGCCCTCTGACTCGAAATTTATAAATGACGTTGTAATGGCGATCAAAAAAGATGGCTCAATTCGTCCGTGCTTAAATCCACCTAAGCTGAATGAAAAATTAGAGCCAAATTACAACGAACCTGCAGATATGGACGGAATCCTAAACGATTGCCCGGATGCGGAATTTTTTTCAACTCTGGATTTCGTCTGTGGATTCTGGCAATTGGTAATAGCAGAAGAGTACCGGAAATATCTTGCATTCCAAATAAATGGCCAAGTCTACGAATTCAATGTCCTTCCATATGGACTGAATATATCTTCTGCCGAATTCATGATGATGGTAAACAGCGTCATACCCAGAAGGAAAAGCATATCGAAATACGTAGATGACGTCATGATTCGTAATAAAAATTTTGAAGATCAAGTAAGAGATCTGATCGATGTACTTACTGCAATTCGAGATAATGGACTTCGGCTCAACGCAAACAAGACCGAACTGTTCAAATTGCCCCCAGTCATCTGGGATTCGATCTATCCAATGGAAAAATCAAAAAGCAGAGAAAAAGGTTGGAAATCTACGGAGAATTCAAGGGGAAAAAACACACGAAAAAAAAAGGTGTATTTAAAATTGAAGACGGTTAAAGGGCAGGGCCAACAGCTAGTAGGCCTCCAGGAATTACAGAAAATTTATTCCTGAATATCAAAAAAATAGTCGCGCCGCTGATCCACCCTTAAACCAAGGACGGAGGTGAAATTCGAATATCAAATATTAATGGGGAGGAAATCAAGACCCAAGCTGTTCGAATCCCTCGAATATGAATTTTGGCTAAGGATTCCAAATCTAACGCCGCCGGATTACGAGGAAAGGGAGTTCTATTTGGACACCCTCGTCGGCGAAAAAACGCGGTAAAATGGGGTACTTTTACCAAAAAATCGAAGATCAGGATGCGATAATTCTACATACCAGCCATGTCCTCAAAGATTATCAGACCAGATACACGATACTGGATAAGGAAAATGCATGCGCTGGCATCATCACTCAAACGGCTCCAAGTATTCCTCCATGGCAGAAAAAATTCAGTCCCGAAAGGACCTAAAATGCATAGTGGACAAATTTAGAGATATAGCCATGACCCATATAAAAAAGCCGCAGCGTGGTAAAACTACGATAAATGGGTTCAATTTGATTTATGACCTACCCAATAAGAAAAATCTCCTGCATGACATCCAGCCGACAGAATTGACGCTCAACAACATACGTGTCTCCAGAAGATTGGCAGAGAAAAATAAAGGATGGACAGCACTGCAGTTCCGATCGACCAATCTCGATGAACAGGAATACCACCAGCTCGTCGAAAAACCTGAAGGACCTCGACGAGTTCCAAGAGAAGACCGCCCATTTTTTGCGCAAAAATCTAGAAACAATCGCAGCGCCCCGGACAACGAACTAGACGCAAAACAACGAGCTGCAAAATACGCAAAAATGAAAAAATACGACATCGTTACACACCCGGATGATAGAAAAATCTTATACTATAAATATGAGGATGGTTCAAGAGTACCTGTGATCCCAAATAAGTTGTTCTACGACTTAATTAAACATCTCCACGAAAGGTACGGCCACGTCGGCGCTCACAAAACCGATCTCATATTTAAGAGAATTTATTACGCATCCAACGCGTTAAAACACGTCAAATTGATCACCGGATGCTGCGTGGTCTGCAAAATAAATAAATACTACGGGCTAAAAAAGGCGCTGGAATATTCTACAACACAAGCTTACAGCTTAGGAGACGTAATCGCGGTTGATTTATTCGGTCCAATAATAAATACAAATGGACCAAACGCAGTGCTAGTAGCCAAAGATATTTTTACCTCAAAAATCTGGCTATACGACATCGACGATCAAAAGGCAGATCAAGTCGTTACGAGAATGACCAAGGTGTTCGAAGAAATAGCCTCATACGGTGCTTCGGTGCGTAGAGTACTTTCCGACAACGGTCCCCAATTCATTTCTCAAAAATGGATAGATCTCATAGGCGATTATGGGGCAAAATTGGTACACATAGCACCATAACACGCCGGCCTGTAATTCGTCAGAAAGAACAATGAGAAGCATCGCAGAGTGATTACGTGTGAAAATCAACCTACGAGCGTATGACCCAGATTACAGCCACCTGGGCTGGACCGAATTTTTAAGAGATGTTCAAGATGAATTCAACAACACGCCAAATCATCTTGGATTCAAACACAACAAAGCGTGGGGTATCACCAATGAGACGCTAAAACACCTACCCGATGAAAATCACGAGTTCAATTTTAGACATCGACTAAAAGCCCTACGACAGCAAGAAATTAAAAAAAGAACCAGCATCGCTTACCGTCGAACAATTTTTGGCCACCGACGTACGAGATGAACAGCTAGTAATAGACCGCGACGAGTACATCAGAATCGCAGTCGATGGAGCATGCTCAAACAATGGAAAGAAGGCTCCGGTGGCTGGAATTGGAATCTGTGTGTCCTTACGAGATCAAATAAACATTTCCGAACGGATACAGCATCCAAATTTCACCACCACGAATAACCTAGCAGAAGTAATGGCGGTAAAAATTGCGATGGAAGTAGCGATACAAAAGCAGTGGAAAAGCGTAAGAATTTCCACTGACTCGTTTTATACTTACGATGCGATACAAATTCGGATCCCAACTTGGTCAAAAAATGGCTGGAAAAACCACGATCGCAAGGAAGTAAAACACCGCTAACTTTTCGAACAGATCGCCGAGCTGAAAAAGAAATTCGAAACGCTTCGAAGTCATCCACGTCATCGGCCATAGCTGGGACACCGGAAACAACGAAGCCGATACGCTGGCGAAGAAAGCGGTATATACGATGGGAAGCTGCGAATGAGAAAATAGAAGCGATGACAGATAGACAAGTCATCGAAGAATATATACGAGAAAAACGCCGCATCTACCAACAAGAAGAAGAATACGCGTTCAATAAAAAACACGGTGAACCTACTATCTTGGACATCGGTGATATCGTACTCTTGACTAGCCATAAACTATGTGGAAATGCCAAAGGTACGTCTGCCAAGCTACTCCCACGTCGCGCAGGGTCCGTACACCGTGATAGGAAAGAGCGGCAAAAATTCGTACAAATTAAAGCTCTTCGATAGAACAGGCCCGGAAATCCCAGTGAACATCCGTCATATCACCAGATTCATGACTCGTGACCAACTGGAATTACTGGAAACAGAAGAGCGATGTAAATCATCTATCGATACACGAACGATAGATCAAAAAATAAAACATTACCTGAGATTTAACGCAGATGGTATAGACGAACCAGTAAACATCACACCGGACGTAGCTGCAATCACTAGAACGCTAGCGCAAAATATCGCTGATAACATCACGCAGCAACGAGACGATGACCAGCAGCCGTCTACGAGCACCGGAATAAATGACCAAAATAGAAGTCCAGCTTCACATTACGATAATCTGGTCAAAAAACATTCAAAAGCGGTATCCAGCGAGGATGAAAAACAGCTGGAACAAATATTACAACAGGTTGCGTTAAAGCCATCCAACCACGAAAAAATGAAAAATGAAGCTAAAACTTACCAGACCAGCCGAGGACGAATGACGAATCCACCGATAGAGAAAAAACGCAATAAAAAGAAGCCGAAATCAATTAATCTCATCATGTTAAGATCGCTAAATCATTTTCAACGCGAAATGATCAATCAAATAATCGAACTGTGATATCTGTAAATAAACAAACAGATTAAGAGAACTTAAAGACTCACCGAAGATTAAAACATGGCTTCTGTCGGTTAGAAAGATTCGTATTCGCTACATCGTTCGAAAAAGATTCACCGGAGATTATAATGATGGCTTCTGTCACTCCCGAAAGAATCAAAGGCCAATTTTCGTTCGATAAAGATTCACCGGAAATATTAGAGATGGCTTCTGTCAATCTTCACTCCGAATCTGATTCCCATTAATGTTAAGTTTTATAGTCGGGGGAACGGAACGGACGGCGTCTATGTGAAACTTTGCAACGCTAAAATACGAGATAAAGCTAGAAATAAATCCTTATCGCAAAACATCTACCATTTTGTATTGTTTCCGAAGCAACGCACCGTTCCATGTACGAGATCTTGAACAATTGATAAGAAACTATCAACAGGTCTTATCTATTGTGCAGAAATGAACGAAGCCGTTAGCGCTTTTTTCGTCTGAATTTGCTCACTTATGTTCATGTTTTGATGCGAGAAGTGCTACGTGCGTTTTTTCGAATATTATTTCACTGTTTAAAGCGATTTTTCGTCTATATTTTTTCGGATAGTGTGGATCCTGAGCTTCGATCGAGTATTGTAAGTACTGTTTTGATGTTCTATCTAGACTACGAGAAAAATTTCGCTACAACTCGTCCGTTTTGCACACAGATAACACGACCGAAGTCAAGACCGTCGACCTACGCTAGGAAAATGGATACAATATGCATCCATATGTATATTTGCGCAGAATGCGAAGCCCCCCGTTTCTTCATTTAACCGGCCCAAGAAATCAGGCCCCAAGGAGAAATTCCCCAAACCCATTGCCGCCATGCGGACACGTGACCACGCGGCCCTCCGATTTTCGAGAACAAAAACAGTACGGAACCCGCTCGCGATTTTAAAAAAAACGAAGTAATCATCGGGGTGGGAAAAAAACCGCTAAAAACAGGGCGGTGGGAACAGGCGGGAAAAAAGTTTTGAGTTATTAGCAAAAAAACCAAACCGGGCTTTAGCATATGGTATGCCCCCCTGTACCACGGTTTTCGAGGACAATCTACAAAGAGCTCAAGCAGGTAAAAAGTAACCATGCCAACCTTTTGAAAATTATGGCCAGCGCGGAAGACCCTCTTATCGATGAAGAGGACCTCCAATTCATTTTGGCATCCCAGTCGGTAGCGGAAGTACGAGAGCTGCCACCATTAATGCCGCTGGACGTCCCTAAACCCATCCCAGCGCCTCTCGACCAGCAAAAGGAACCGGAAGTGGAACCAAAACCGTCCACTAGCGCAGCGCAGCAAACATCGACGATAGTCGATCCTCGGCAAGTGCTCGCTATCGAATACGGTCCCTGCCCCGACTAGGCACATCGTCGCCGAAAAATCGATTTACGTTCACTAAACCAAAACACAACCCCACCCCAGTCGGTTTCAAAAAAAACGGGAAACCGGCCCGGGACCTCAAAAAAACGCAGCGGGCCCGTTCAGTACCTCCCTCTATCACACCTAGGCGCAAGGTTGTATTTGCCGATGATATCGAACAGCGAGCCGCCGAGATAGTTCCAACGTCGGTGGAAGAAACGAAGATAGTAAAGCCGCTCAAAAGACTACAACCGGAGCCAGAGTCAAGACCGGAACCGCCGGTAAGTCCCGAGCTCTCTCCCGAACAAATTCTCGCAAGGGTCGAGGCCCGAAAGTCTAAAACTCGAAACAACGTTTCGATTAAAACTACGTCGAAAAACCCCCCAAAACCCCCCAAAACCCCAAAAAAGGGCCCAAAAAGGGTCTACCCCAAACCCTTTAAATTTTCCCCCAATTTTTAAAAGACGATATTTTAAGGGTCGATACCGGGGGAAATTTGAAATCGAAATTGGGGTCGGGCCCAAACGAAGGCCGCTATGAGAATGAAAAAAAAGCCCCCTATCCTTAAAAGGAAAAGGGAAAACCTTGTCCTCCACGAGTCGGGGCCCCTATCGCTCAGTCCCCGGGGAACCTATCGTTAAAAAAATTTCCCCACCCAGAGATAAGTCATGGTAAAATAAATAATGATAACGGTAAAAAATCTCAGGTACGCCCACGCTCACAGTCGAGAGAGTCGAAACAGCGAACAGATACGGACCAGCCGTCGACTAGCAGCGGAAATACAAAGTCAACCGGTGACCTACGAGACGTGATCGCGGCGAAGACAAGCGCAGACCCAAAAAAGTACGAACCAGCCGCAGACTCGAAAAAACGCGAACCTGCTACAGACACGAGAGCGTACGAGACTGAAAGAACCCAACAGCGGTCCAGCCGCGAAAAATCAGACACCCCGAACCGGCGAGCCAGTCGCGACGAAAAGAGTCAGAATCAGAGCTCTGACCAGCGATCCATTATCCCGCAGCCGGTAACGTTCAGACACGGTACATCGCAAAGGTACCATACATCGCGGCGTAGCGCCGAGACGAGCCAGCGTGCCCAGCCAGCCAACGAAGAACGGCCAAATGCATCTACATCGCGACAGCACGAACGACGAGGAAGATCGCGCGAGCGAAATACCCAAACTAGACGCAACCCTCGTCGAAGGTCCTGGGTACCCCTCCTACCCAAAGATAGACTCGATACACCGGAGCTCAGACGGGAGATCGCGACGAGAATGGCGAGACGACGACGTACGGACGCGACCTTTCTACGAGACGAGCAAAAACGCAACCAAGCTGGAATTACCTGCACTAACGCCCTCGTGGGCCGATTGGAGCAATACTCCATCGCTGGAACACGAGAGCACCTATACTCGTTGCACGGTTACATATTTTTTGGTGATGCCTCGGTATATCAATGTCTACGCTCCGGTGCCAAAGGTGTCTGGATCGATCGTGATGTACAACACGCGCGATTTTACTTTACCTCAGTGAGCGTCATGGTACTCACCCAAAAGATACAAACTCTGTCTTTTTTTGGGTCAGAAATCATCGTATCATTCACCGCCATTCAATTCCTGAAAGACACCGTCAGATCGCTCGAGCACTACATTACCTGGTTCTTCGAAGTGTGCTATGAAAAGGGAGTAAGAGAGGTTATTTTCCTACCCCCCATCCGCCTGCACGATGGCGATAGATCGAAAGAAATGATCGTCGATGTAGTTCGAGATTATAAACCGAAGCCAGGAATGAAAGTCTACGTGTTCGAGTCCGCTTACGAGATTATGCGGCAATCATCGGAGAGAGATGATATTGGAGGAGACCCGTTCCTCTATTCGAAGCAGACGAGAACCTATTTGGTACGATTGGACCGCTGGCTACGTAGAGCGGATGAGAAACTGGAGGAATCGGACGACGAGTATATATAAGCCAGTTACGAGAGAGAAAATTCGAAGAAGAAATCGCCGAGATACGTTTGTCAACACCCTCGACCTGATCATTACGAGAAGATGCGCCGTATGCGCTAATTTTGATCTCTGTGTAAATACGTTATTTTGTTATATTGTTATTTTCCCGTTGTTAATTTTTTCTCGCGATTTCAGACGTTCGTTCCATTGTTATGTTTTGCTCTCGTTATCTAGTTTTAAGTTGTTTTTTCTTTCTTATGTAATTTGTATATGGCACTATGCCTACGAGATAAACATATTGTTTGTTTTTTTTTCTCTCATAATAAACGATTTTTGAGAAGCTACGAGAGGTAGCTCAAAATTTTGCATTACTTATTTATGCACGTGTCATCCAATACCAGCTATGAGAATAATGGACTTCGAGAAATAATTCGTCATCGTTTGATCATTCAACAGTCCATAAAAATTAAGGACGTCGTAGAGATTGGTTCAACCTGCGAATCCTATAGCGTGACAGCGGAGAGATTGGATTGGTGACATTTGAAGATTATCCCAACATCCAGATCCTTTGGGGCAAGGCGCCAGGTAGTCCCGTCACAAAGGATGAAAGTACCTGTCCGTTGGCCCTGCACTTCATGGGGCAATGTGGCGGGAGACTTTGGCGCCACCCGCTCAGGCAACAGTGCAAGTTGTGCACCGCTGCGCTGGGCGGGCTGTTGGTTTCATACCCAACGCCTAGTTCACGGACGTACGAGAACTTCAGTACGTTTTCTGACGGCATCTTACCGACAGATTATCGAATAGTCCGTTTACTGTACTTTCTAATGTTCTTTGTTCAACGTTTATATTTGAATATACGATTTGTAACACGTTAATTGTTGAGTTTCTATTTCTACGGTTAATGTGTTTAATTATATGAATATTCTCACAATTTCAAATGAGGGAGTAGAGGTCAAATTTTTTCATATCAAAGGACACCTTTTTTGGGGGGGGGGGGAGATAAAAATCGGAGGTAGAGTAGATTTCATTTAACTTGGTGAACTACATGTTACAATGGCTTGTGGATTTGTGGTGTAGATGTTGGAAAAATCATAAATCCATTTTCGTTCAAAAATTTGTTTTCTAAAGCATAGATAATACTGCAGAAATGTACATATTTATGAATTGCTTAAGGGATGATTTGTACATTTTGATACATTATACCTATTTTTTGCAAGAAATAAACTTTATTAATGACTGAAAATGCATAAAATCTATTTTATTTTCCAAGAATTTTCAATTTCAACGGAAGTGAAGGAAATTTTCTGTTCTTTGGTACAATGTTACATTTTGTAGAAGAAGTTTTGGTTGTTTCTTTGGAAGAAAGACCAAAAATTACAAAAACCCTTCAGAAATATTGTTATATTGGCTGATTTTTCAAATCTTGAGCATTTTATACGCAGAGAAATGGTCAAATGAAAAAACTAACATCGGATTCGTGTTAAGCAGGTCAAAATACCCCGATAAACACCCTTTTCGCGATCATTTTACTTTAAATGTCGAAATTCACTTTTTTCACTGATTTTTCAAGACAATAAAACTAAATTTCGAGATTTAAAGTAAAATGATCGCAAAAAGGGTGTTTATCGGGGTATTTTGACCTGCCGAACACTAATACGGGATTGGTTTTTTAATTTTCTCATTTCTTTCCGTATAAAATGCTCAAAATTTCAAAAAACCTGCCAAAATAACATTTTTTACGGTTTTTTGCAATTTTTGGCCCTTGCGCCACCTCAATCGCCAAAACTGAATACGTGACGTGAATCTACGTCAAAAACACGTTTTTAGAATATTTTCAAAAATTAGTCGAACTTCGCTGTTTAGGTCTTTTTTACAGTTGAAAATTTCAAATAGCCAAAACCTCATGAAGGAGTGCACCAAAATTAATGAAAAAATTATCGCGAATAGACGAATCGGAGTTTGCTGCGGGTAGTATTTCTGCCTTGAACCAAATTACTGCGCATAGGTTAAATACATGTTAAAAAGGTTTTGCGTAAACCTTGGAAATCCAAGGTCTGCGCAATACCTTTATAATGTACGCTACAACCTATGCGCAGTAAATTGGTTTAAGGCTGTGGGTAGACTACCCGCAGCAAACTCCGATTCGTCTATAGACCTCTACAAGATGTAACTTTGTGCCAAAGAACAGAAAATTTCATTCACTTCCATCGGAATTAAAAATTATTGAAAATGATGCAATAAAATGGCCATAGCTCCGAAAGGGAGGGGGTTGGGGGGGGGCAAAATTTTTTCCAGAATTTTTTTTCATCAAGGTACACAATCTGGGGGCATTAGATCAAAAATTGGGCCTGGGGCCAAAACCACCCCTTATCCGGCTATACCCTTTGTTATTACATTTGCACCTAGCCCTTCGGGAATAAGGGGGGGAGGGGATGTTAGGAGTCAAAAATGTGAAATGGGTTATAAAGTTGGTATGGGTGTCCAAATCTACATTTTCAAAAGTGCTGAATTCAAATTCGATATAATTTTTGTCCCAGGACCATCGGGGGAGGGGGCGATGGGGTCAAAAAGATAAAATAGGGTATAAAGTTGACATAGGTATCGAAATCTGCATATTCAAAGGTGCTGAATTCAGATTAGATTTAATATCATTTTAAAATAAGGTAGGTAAGTACTAAGACTAACAAAATGTTTTTAATGGGAAATTCCACACGAGAAAACGCAGTAGAACGGCGACCAACGAAGACCTCATCCATGGCCTCTTGATGCTATTGGATCCTCTTATATCATCGATTCGCAAAAAAAAAGTTGAGAAAGATCACAAACTTCGATTCGGACGTCCGAGAGTTGTTAATTATGGACGATAGCGTCGAAAGTGGCGAAAGCGGCGATGAACGTGAAGAGATGTGCTAACTGTGACTTTTTTTCGTAATTATAATTATGATTTTTATTAAAAACTAAACAAATATTTTGTTAATAACATAACTTGACCCCTTTACCCTTCCCCCAGCCAGGTGTAAAAATGATATCAGAATTGGATTCAGCACCTTTGAAAAAGTAGATTTGAATACCCATATCACCTTTAGACCCCATTTTACATTTTTCACCCTTCTCACCCCCCCCCCCCAAGGTCCTGATGCAAAAATCATATTTGTTTTCAGCGCCGTTAAAAATGTACATTTGGACACCCATATTAATTTTCAACCTTATTTTATATTTTTAACCCCCTTCACCCCCTTCCACGAGGATCTTGGTGCAAAAATTATATCAAATTTCCAAAAAAATTCTGAATTAGCTTCATGGGACTTTTTTCCGCCTAAATTGTCCATTGGGCCCACTGTGCGATGTCTCAATGAGTTCTATTTTTGCCTCCTGGCGCAGAACTCTCGCATCAATTTAAAACACACTGTACGTTACATTTTGCATA
The DNA here is from genome assembly GCA_033439095.1 of Pseudococcus viburni. NCBI lineage: Eukaryota > Metazoa > Arthropoda > Insecta > Hemiptera > Pseudococcidae > Pseudococcus > Pseudococcus viburni. The sequence continues at coordinate 721,999 of JAVBJF010000169.1, forward strand.
TGATGTTGCTCTATGGAATCTTGATAGGTAAATAACTTTATTTGTACTCACTTGTGAATCATAAAGTTTCATACAAGGATATAATTTCCGAGACTGCGCCAAATCAAAACTGAAGTTAACAAAAAACAGTACGCATGCTACTAGAACAAAAAATAAAGCACAGAGTGTTTTGATATAGATGAAGATGATACATGGTATGTATGTACGTAGCTACGTACATGTCTTCGTTATCTTATTTGATACCGTTTAATTGGAGCCTGAGGGAGAAAATTACTAACCGATGTAACGAGACATTTTCGAACAACAGTTTCAATCGTATGGAAACTGTATGAAAAAAACAAAACTACCTATATGTAATTACACGTCGAACGTAAAATGACAAACTTCATTTTTCACGAATGAGAACTTGTCGGAAATGGCCAATTATTTGTCGAGACATTGTAGGTAGATGATCTGCTACCTAGTACCTACTAAATAAAAACAAAAATGAAGAATTAGAAAAAGCATTCGACGTAATTTTACAAGACGCTATATCGTTTTGTAAGTAATTTTAAATTAATCGAAGCATCGTGAAAAACAAACGATACCAACGTTCGGTAAAAGTTAAAGGCGAATATCTATTAAAAACCCATTACCCTTTACTCGTACATAAAAAAATTCCGCTACAAAAAACTAATGAGCGAAAATAATAGCAGCGAGTTTGTTTCTTCGTCTATAAAACAAGATACACTTTCAAAATTATACTTCATGTTTAGATATCTGTATAGGGTATAATATCCTCGTACACTTACCTGCTTCTGTTTCACGTTCACGGACTTACATGCTAGGAAAAAATGAATGAAAAATAGCGTTAAAATAGTTTCAGTCTTTAATGAACAGCCTTTGAGAGTAGAACTTCATTTAATGACGCAACATGTTATTAAGTTGGTTCAAACATTAGGAAGTTTTACTCTTAATATAAGCGTTTAATATAGAGAGCTGTAATTATCTTTCTAGACAGCTTTTGAAAATTTTCAGCCTTGTAAATTAAGAGCAACAAAAGGCTTTTGATCCAAATTGAAAGCCTTTTCAGGTAATCAGTATAATGAAGTCATAAGTACCTATAAGAATGAATTGAATTTCTTTTTTTTTACCTTTTTTTTAAAAAAGTAAAAAAACACTAAAAAATATGCTTTTTAATGATTCGCATAAAGGTAGGAAAAAAATGGCGCTAAAATCGCGAATGCGTGGGTTATATTCGTATTAAAATTTATAGAAAATGTAGGTTGTAGAAACAGGTTCGAATGATTTTTTTTTTTTGGGGGGGGGGGGGGGTAATCAGTTCAAAATTCTGAATAACAATTCAAAAATTCCGAATGAAAATTTTAAAAAATCTAAAATGAAAAATCAGAAAATTGTCGAATATATTTTTCTTTGTAAAATTATTATGAAGAGCTTGAGCGAAGCGAGGGCAGAAATTTTTGCATACGCCATCAGTCTTAAAAAAATCAAATTTCGCAATTTTTTTCAACATTTCAGTCATAGGGAGTATTCCGAAACTCTTATCTTCCCTTCTGCCTATATCACTCGAATCGTTTCGGTCAGTGAGCATTCAACTCTTGTTAATTTTTTATCATCATCTGAAAGAGGGAAACTGGAGAGTGATGAAATAAACAATTACGGATTTTGTTGTCGTGTATTCTGAATGGCTGAATTTGTACAAATTATCGAATTATTTCAAAAAAATATGTAGTGAAATTACTTAATTGAACAAAATTCAAAATTAATTATTTGATTACTATTCAGTTTCTTTCTTTCAGATGAGGTTAAAAAGAGTTGAAGATGGTTGAATTCTCACTGACGGAAACGATGCGAACGATCCGGATATTCAACCACATTATTTTGATTGATTAATTTCATTTCGATTTATTAAATTTGGTGTTCTACCGAAAGTTCTGACAGAATTCAAAAAACAATACTTGAATTCTCTAAATTACAAAAATGTTGGTAAAAATCAAACTACATATAAATATTCTAAATTTTCCAAAAAATTTTCGAATTCCATCAAAATTTGCCAAGTTTTTGAACTAGCTCCTAAATCATTTTGACGCAAATGGGATTTCGACGATCCAAGTTCAAATTTATATATGTTGAGTTCAAATTATTTCAACTCTAATTTTTTTCAATACCGATTTTTAATTCTATTTTTTTTTTTAGATATTACATTATATTAATATTAACATTAGGTATTCCAAAAGTTCAAACTTCAATTTTCCCAAAATTTGTCCAATTTTGATTTTATAAAATTGTTTTTAAATTTCTTATTTTTGAGAATTTCTTCCTATTATTTAATTGGAATGAAATAAGTTTTGAGAAACATGAAATTAAGATTTTTTTTAAATTAAAAATTAAAAAGAAATTTTAAAATTATTGGAAACAAATTTGAGTTGAAAGAGATTTTAAAAAACAAAAAGTCGAAAAGAACTTTAAAAATTAAATCTGGAAAAATTCAAATTGGAAAAATTTTGGATTGGAAATTTTTTCAACTTCATATTTTAAAAAGATTCCAACTGTAAGATCATTTCGAATAATTTAAAAATTTTTTCTTAGGTACTTTGAATTTTTATTTTCACGTTTTTCAAAATTTCTTCCAACTCAATAAGTAATTAGGTAAAAACAATCTTAGAAGTAATAAAAATATTAAATCAAAATAAAATTAAAAAAATAAAAGTTGGATAAATTTTGAGAAAATTTAAATTAAAAACATTTATGAAGTAATGGAAAATTTTTTAAATTAGATATAGCTTTGAAAAAAATTGGAATTAAAGAAATTTAAAAATTTCAAGTTAAAAATAATTTGAATTTTGAACTCTTTTGCGTCAAAATGATGTAGAAGCTAGCAATTTTCGATTGTAAAATCCTCTGAAAGGGGGTAGGGTAGTGGCTACTCCCCTCGTCTCTCATTACCTCCATTCGCACCAGCTCTGATAGGTTCTTTTCAGTATACATACAGAGTGGTCCAGTTAAGGTGTGAAATATTGAAACCTCGTATTCTACTTATCAATATGAACAAAAAATGTCATATTCAACATGGACCCAAAACGCTTTCTTTCTGAGATATCGCCGAGTAAAGAACTGGAAATTCGGCAACGTTGCACATCGCGACGCCCGTAAAATGTTGCGTTTAACGAGACGAGCGTCCATCGGGGTTACGTACGCAGAAGTTAATTACAGCGTTGCCACAAAATAAATTATGCTGAGATACCCTCCATTTTTTTGATTTTTTAGAAAAAAAATTTAGGCGAAGTTTTTTTTATAATACTTAATGAGGAATCATGAGAAATCATTAAATTCGATTTTTATTGTAATTTTGTGGGATGGTCGAAATTTTGATAAATTAATTACTCAGCATCCAATAAATTTAAAAAAAAAACAGAAATTTGGGTTAATAGGTGTTAAATAAGTGGTACTACCCCTAAAAGTGAATAAAATTTCAAAAAAATGATTTTTTGTTCTTGTTCAACCATTTTTCTGGTACAGAAACACATTTTTTGCTTTAAAACACTTACTTATGAACCAAAAAAAAAAATTGGTATACGTTTCTATGGACCTTTCACTTTTTCCACCACCTACACCACAAAAATTTTCACTGTCAGAGCGAAAATGTCAATTTTGGGTGAAATCTGGGCCCCCTTTACAGGTGAATAACTCAGTAATGAAGCGTTTATGACCCATCATGTATATAACATTTTTTACTCCAAATGATAAGTAGAAAACGTGGTTTTAATATTTCACACCTTAACTGGACCACCCTGTATTTTACCTATCCATGATTTGAACAATTTTTTGTTGCTGTCGAGTAACTATTTGTTGTAAGTACATATCTAAGTATAACAAATTTCTGAATACAGAATTAAAAATCTTCCAAAATTTTATTCCATTCTCTAGAATTTTTCTCGATTTTCAAAATGTTCCTATCAAAACTTTCGTCCAATTTTTGAAAACTTTGCCGAATTTTTAAACAAAAAATGACGGAAAAGGATTGCCATCTTTTCTTTTGTCCAGGTTCCAAATTTAATGAACGTGGTAATGAGACAAATTTCCGAGTTTATTCATAACAATCTCAATAATCAGTCGAGTCACAATGAATTAGCTATAATTATAATGAAATTTTAAAGTTGTAGCAAAATGATATACAGGGTGGCTCAGTTAAGGTGTGAAATATTAAAACCACGTATTCTACTTATCATTTGGAGTAAAAAATATTATATACATGATGGGTCATAAACGCTTCATTACTGAGTTATTCGCCTTTAAAGGGGGCTCAGATTTCACCCAAAATTGGCAATTTTTGCTCTAGCAGTGAAAATTTTCGGGGGGTAGGTGGTGGAAAAAGTGAAAGGAGGTCCATAGAAACGTATACCAATTTTTTTTTTTGGTTCATAAGTGAGTGTTTTAAAGCAAGAAATGTGTTTCTGTACCAGAAAAATGGTCGAGCAAGAACAAAAAATCATTTTTTTGAATTTTTATTCACTTTAAGGGGTAGTACTACTTATTTAACACCTATTAACCTAAATTTCTGTTTTTTTTTTTATTTATTGGATGCTGAGTAATCAATTTATCAAAATTTTGACCATCCCACAAAATTACAATAAAAATCGAATTTAATGATTTCTCACGATTCCTCATTATTATAAAAAAAATTTCGCCTAAAATTTTTTTCTAAAAAATCAAAAAAATGGAGGGTATCTCACGTCAGCATAATTTATTTTGTGGCAACGCTGTAATTAACTTCCGCGTAAAGTGGGTATTTTAGTCGATCAAACTGAAAATTAGATGCTTCGAAATGTCGTAAACTTATTCTCGTCGATACGATATTTATCCAATTTTTTCGTAACTTTTGGCTGCGATCCAATCGCCCAAAAAGGAAAACACATCGGCGGCTCGGGTTTGGTTTTAATTAAAAACTATCGCAAAGACTATCTACGCGTTATCAAAACAATTGAATTTCCGTACTAGTGCATAAATAAGAGAATAACAAATCACATATCCACGTCGCATTTTTCGAAAATATCATTCCGTTCGTCGAATTTAAATCTTTTTGATAATAAGTATCGCATTTTGAGCAAGGTTCAGTAGTGTGAATGGATTTTCTTCTATGTACATGAATCCAAATATGCATAATAAACGATCACTAGCAACGTTATCTGTTTCCATGTAAATGTAACCAGTGCCCATAAATCTGTTTGATGCTCTTGATGTTAAATCGGGATCAGAAGAGCTAAAGTATTCAGGAAAAAACTCGGACATGAAGCATTTGGTTTTAAATACTTACTTACCTGAGTTAAGATAACCATAATATCGAAATACTTGACCTGCAACCGCAAAACAGCAGGGTACAACAGGAAATCATTGAGGTAGAATTCTCGAACAATAGTGAGACTTTCTGCTCTTTTCTGCCGATTTCTCTGCTTTTTTTGCACGCCGGGAAGAAAATAAACTTTTTTAAAATTCTAAAACTATGTTAATATTAATTTCAACTCATAATGATGGCGACAATTCCTATCACGTTTTCGTTCATATCACATTTTTCAAAATTAAAAAAAAAGTAGGTATACTTACAATGTTCTTTGTTTTTTAGAAATTGAAAAAAATTAAGGAAAATCGTTGGATAAGTTGAAATCTCAAACTGTAATCCTTTTTGAAAAAATGTTTCCAAAAACTTTTTTTGAATCTTCATTAATTATTTAGAAAGCATGAAAAAAAATGTTTAGGAGCCTCGAAAAATGGATGCAAACGGTATTTTTTAGTGAACAAATCGTCTGAAATATGTTCTTAAGCTGGGGCATTTGGACAAGGTAGGATGGAAAATTCTCAGTTTTTTTTTATATCTAAAAAATGTAAAGAGTTGGAGGTTCAAGCTTTTTGCTAGAAGGGAAAATTGAACCCTTTCACGACCGTTTTTTTTGTTTGAATTTTGAAAAAAAATATGGAACTTGTACTATGGACTTTTCCAAATACAGATCAGCAGTTGCAAAATTTTTTACTCCCTTCTTGGCCCCCCGGGGCTTGGGATATTTGGGATAACGTAATTCCATTGGTAGAGTAATTTCAACAGCAAGTGTCCCATCGGCATCGGTAAAGAAATAATACTCGTCTTTTTTACATGGTAAGTAGCGCTATCTTTCCGGATGTAAGTGAACTAAAGGATAGGTACTTCTGTATGTGCTCTACCAGTAGGACACATTTTAATATCATCTTAAATGTATTTGTAGCCCAGCAGAAATTGTTTAATTCTGTTGGGAGTGTTGGGATCTATATGTCCCGGTGGTCGTGAAAGGGTTAAGTTGGTCCTATGCCCCTTGATTTCTTCGGACATTCGATTAAAATCTGACATTCTGACAATACATAGAACTTTTATAAATATGTAATTTGTGCTAGCCGATTGAGCTAAAATTTAGCTCACTAAGAGTATCTCACCGACACCCCTGAGCCAAATTTTGAGCTGTCCAAGTTCACTACATCCAATGCGCTGGAGGAAACCCTATTTTTTCAAAACTCCAGATTGACTCAAAAATTATCGCGATATTGATTTGGAAAGTTGTTTCTAGTATTCCAATCATTTTTTATTTTTAGATTTTCACCTCGTAATTTATTATTTTAATGAAAAATCAACCTATTAACAGGCCAACTCAGACATTTTTAAAATTTCGCCAAATAAAGATCTAAAAATCAACTTTAGCAGATCAAAATTAGGTTTTGAATTATGGGTGACATACCTTTACTGAGCTAAATTTCAACTCAATCGTCGAAAATAGGTTAAAATTTGTATAGATAGTACCTACTATCAAGACATATCTACGCTTCGGGTTAAAATTACCCGAAGAAATAACTCACCAATTTATACGAATTGGAAAGGTTTTTTCTTTAGGAAAAAATGTCCAATTTTTGATTAAAGCTCTTCAATAGTAATTGTATTTGAACGACCATTAATTCTGATTTGCTGTAAATTGAATCATCACATGGTGTTTTGTCAATGCTCTGAAAAAATTACATTGGTTTCAGTTTTTTGTTACCCACAGTTCTTTTTGGTCAAGGTACTTGGTTTTTGGTTTTTGATCTTTGGTTTTTCCATTTTCGCAATTTTTCTCTCCTTATTTGTCAAATTCAATCTAATTTTATAGGAATTTCATTAAATTACTGAAAAATCTCAGATAATAATCTTTCAAGCAATACTTTCAGCGTTTCACGCTTTAAAATCTACGAGGGAAATAAAAATATATTATTTTATCTAAAAACTTTTCGAATCAGATTTTTGGTTTTGTTCAAAATTGCTGTTCAGTTTGGATTCGAATTAGGTGATTTCGAAAACCAAATATTCAACAATCATTTTGGTTTTTGGGCGTTTCAATTTTTTATTTTGGTTAATTTCGAATTTTAGCTTTTCGTTTTAGTTACCATCTGGTAATTTTTCTGAAAATCCAAGACATGCGAAAATTGGAGTTGAAAAATCCGGAATTTGAGGAACTTCTCTCCCTCTAATTTCATAAGTAATACCATTTTTGAACTCAGCAGAATTCGATCGTATGGAAATGACCCGAAAAAAAAACCGATAGCTCAAAGTTTGAAAAATGTAAAGGCTGAACCCCCTCTTGATCTTCCCTCTCTCCGTCCAGTGAGGTTTGACGATTACTCCCAGGCTCAAAAAATTTTTATGGTGTCCCTTCTTCGCTATGCCAAATTTTATACCTTTATCATCATCTGCGTTCATATTTGAAAAAATGTAATCCGCCTCTGGATTAGAAGGGCATTTGTCAAACATAGCGCGTGCGAGCATTGCACTTTTCACCAGAGCGCCGTGGGAAATTGACATAAACGTTCGGGCTCCTCACGACGCGACGGGTGGTGAGTTTTTATTTTTTTTGACAATGTTGTACGGACTCAAACTCATTGAAACTTTTGTGGTATAATCAACACTAAAATTTTTTTCGAAAAATCAAAAAACTTACATACTAAAGTGAATGGAACTGGATCATAATATTTTCGTTCAAACTGGAGGCGGAAGATCTTTTCAATATTGTTTCCTTGAATTATCAAATTTTTAAAAATATGGCCAAATTTCAACAACTCTATATCCTTCGCTCTTCCCCCCCTTCCCTCAATTTTACTTCCAAAAAAATTTCCAAACGATCCACCGTACTAAGTACCTACTCAATAGCGCTCATATAAATATTAAAAAAAAATAAAGCTACATTATGCTGTAAGAAAACATACTAGTGCAAGTGTGAGGAAAACAACTACCGCAGTTCCACTGTTGTCCGCTCGTTTCGGACATTCCTTTAAAATTTGAATAAAACGTACACCTCGAACAAGGCGTACCAATTTCATTATTGTACTTATTTGCAGTAGTGTTAGGATCAAAGTAGAGAAATCCATAAAGGCATACCATGTAGTCGGTATTATGAGTAGCGTTTGCGGTCACTAAATACGAACATCCCATACTTATCGACTGTTCCACCCCTTCGTTCTAACGGATTTGAGATATTATCACTAAAAAAAAAAATCGAATTTACAATCGTAAATATTATCCATAACTCGGCCCAAGGGTTCGCTTATGTGTCACATTTTTCGACTGTTGCAAAATTTTATATCTCTAGAAGTCGTATAAGAAGCACGAAAAAAAAGAGGGAAAAAAGAAAAAAAGGTACGAGGATGCGTTATGTACCCATGGCTTCTTTTTTTTTTGGAGAAATAATAAAAAATCGTATAACATTAAAAACCCTCAGAACACGCTCGGTGTGCTCAGTAAAGGGATTTGGCGCGTCCTAATATAATGAAAAAATCGTTTTTTTTCTCTTCCATCTTTCTCTCAGCAGAATGTAGTAGGTACTGCGGAAACCAATTCAGCGATATTTTCAACCAGTGTAGGTAATTAGAAAAAATCCAAGTTGGCTTGAAATTATTTAACGTGTCATTGTCCGCGGATGCTTCGCCTTGGTCAATTTTTTCCATTACTTAATGAAAGCAACAAAGAAAAATATTTTCGTTTAAATTTTTTAAAAGAAATTACTTAAACCTTAAGGGGGTCGAGAATGCTTCAAAAACGAGCAACGAATCTCGTAAATGAAGAAAGCAAGTTTTCTTAATTACGATAAAACGTCTCGCCATTCTTTGCATCAACAATAGTACCTATTTCGACGTTACGTCGTTGGCGTAAAAGAATTTTTTATAAATGTCCACCCTTCGTAGATGTAGCAACCCGGAATATTTTACGGTTAACGTAGGTAGACACCAGACACATGGCGGAATACAATTCACCTTTTATCTGTCAGTAAGTGTAATTCTCACTGAGAAGATGATTTTCAATTTTAAATTGATACCAAAGTCATTTCTTGGTGAGCTACCTACTTAGCGGCAATTTCGTTCAGTTTTATTTAATCTCGATAGGTAAGTACCTACATTTTATTGAGTACTTCTATGAATTCCGAGATGGTATGTTGTAAATCGACTCAGGCAAATGTCCGAGATACAATCGCCGTTTCTACTGCCGTTGGCCAATCTTCTAATGAATGATTGGATTGCTTGTTCCAGAGGGTACCGTTCTCCTGAAACCCTGTAAAACAATGTTACAATAAGGTGCTAGTATTAAATTGGTGCAATGTAGCGTTAAGCATGTTCCCTGGTTGAAATTAAAAACGTTACGTTGACTCGAGTCTTTCAGCCTCGACATACTGTCTTAATTTAATTAAAGGAGGCATTGATAAAAATAATGATAAATTGGGTGTGTGCACTGTGCAGTTTACTTCGTCTTCAGGAGCAAGAGCAATGAAACAATTTCAATATTGATAAATAGGTAGATAAACTTTGTCTCACGCTCTATACTTCTCACTATGGTACAGCACGGTTACCGCATTAGTCCCTGCGGTTAGCATGAAAAAATGGGGTAAGTAAGTATATATACTACACTTTTTGAACACTGGTTAAAGGTGGTTTTTATTTTAGTATGACCCACAAGAAAATTTTTGAGAAGTTGTCTCTTAAAAGGGAGCTATCCCAACTCAAAAGTAAAGTTTTGAGCCCAAACAAAGAACTAGACACACTGTTTCAAAAGAGCGGACTTCCTATTATATACAAACTAGAATTGAACTTGTGAAGCTCAACTTTCAATTCACGTATCAACTTCGAAATTTAATCATCTCTTCCTCTATACACATTCTAATTACTACGGAAATTTCAAGTCGATCGATCAACTCTGACTTGAGTTATGGTGTCACAAAAAAGAACTTTAAAACTTTGAAGTTCAGCTTTTCTTGCTCAAAATTTAACCTAAAAAATTAGGTCTTCTCCTGCACGATCTATACGTACTGTAAAAATTTCAAAACGATCGGTTCAGTTAAACGAGAGAAATCAAGTCGAAAAAATTGACTTATTACAAGTTTTTGAACTTTGAGCTCATTTTTCTCGAAAACGTGAGATTTTAAGAAAAATTCATGAGAAATAGAGCTTTAAAATTCCTAACCATTTTTTTGACCTCCATTTTTCTCTACAATGCACCGTTTCCGAGATATTTTTGAATAACTGAATAAATTTGAGCTTCAAAAGCTCAGCTTTCTATGCACAGATCGCCTTCCAAATTCAATCAGATTTTCTCCTAAACACATTCTTATCACCATAAAAATTTCAAATCGATCGGTCGATTTTATTTATCTTGTCAGAGGGAGGTTTCAGAAAAATGAGCTTTGGAGTTTCAAAGCTCAGCTTTCTATGCACAGAGTTACACCAAAACATAATCAGTTTTTCTCCTGTACGATGTAAACTTACTGTAAAAATTTCAAAACGATTGGTTCAGTTGAACTAGAGAAATTGAGTCAGAAATATTGACCAATCACAACCCTTCCAACTTTCTCGAAAATGGTGAGCTTTTAAGAAAAATTCATGAGAATCAAAGTTGTGGAGCTTAAAATTCCTAACCATCCGTTTGGTCACCGTTTTTCTCTACGATGCACCATTTTCGAGATATTTTCGAAAGCTAAATAAACTTTGAGCTTTAAAAGCTCAACTTTCATTCAGGGGCGCCCACCGACGACGTGTGGAGGTGTGGCGGCCGCCACACCTCTCCCAATTTTTACTTTGGAATACGTAAAAATATGAACAAAATTTCCATTCAAAATAATATATACCTACGTATGTATAGTAGAGACGGATCTAATAATAAGCAGAATATACAGTCGAGTTGAGAAGACACCGAATATGGTCCCTCTCACAACCAAAAATTATATTTTCTTTCTGAAAATCATAAATTTTTCAAATCTTAGCCCTTGCATTGCTCGGGTGTATAAAGTTTAAAAAATATATATCAGGAATAGGAGTTGCAGATTTCGCATCCTTTTCAATGCTAAAATATTAATAAAAAGATGAAAAAATTTCAACTTTTGAATGCATTTTTCTTGAAAAATTTTCTCCCTTGCTTCGCTCGGGCTCAGTAAATTTACACAATTCATTCTCAAAATTATGGTACGAACCTTTTTTCCTTGCAGTCCAGACAATTGAATATTTTTAAGTGAAAACGATTTATATGTACTTTTTATTTATTATGGGACTTGGTGATAATCTCAAATCCAATTTTCAAATTTTTTAAATCTTTTTGAAAGGAGAGGAGAGCAATAAAGAATATCGTGTTTTTTGGAAATGAAAAAAATAACGAAAAAAACACGAATTATGAATAAAAAAATTTTAGCTTCTGGATTCTTTTTTCTTCAAAAATTTTCGCCCTCGCTTCGCTCGGGCTCGATAACTTTAATCAATTTATTTTCTAATCAAGAGTCTTCGAGGCAATATCCAAAAAAATTTTCAAAAAGGGTATAGCCGGATAAGGGGTGGTTTTGGCCCCAGCCCCGATTTTTGATCTAATGCCCCCAGATTGTGTACCTTAATGAAAAAAAATTCTGGAAAAAATTTTGGCCCCAACCCTCTACCTTTCAGAGCTATGGCCATTTTATTGCATCATTTTCAAGAATTTTCAATTCCAATCGATGAGAATGAAATTTTCTGTTCTTTGGCACAAAGTTACATCTCGTATAGGTCTATTCACGATAATTTTTTCATTAATTTTGGTGCACTCCTTCATGAGGTTTTGGCGATTTGAAATTTTCAACTGTAAAAAAGACCTTAATAGCAAAGTTCGACTAATTTTTAAAAATATCCTAAAAATATGTTTTTTGACGTAAATTCACGTCACGTATTCAGTTTTGGCGATTGAGGTGGTGCAAGTGCCAAAAATTGCGAAAAACCGGAAAAAATGTTGTTATTTTGGCAGATTTTTTCAAATTTTCAGCATTTTATACGGAAAGAAATGAGCAAATTAAAAAACCAATCCCGTATTCGTGTTCAGCAGGTCAAAATACCCCGATAAACACTCTTTTTGCGATTCTTTTACTTTAAATCTCGAAATTTAGTTTTATTGTCTTGAAAAATCAGTGAAAAAAGTAAATTTCAACATATATGTTGAAATTTACTTTTTTCACTAAATGATCGCGAAAAGAGTGTTTATTTGGGTATTTTGACCTGCTTAACACGAATCCTACGTTAGTTTCTTCATTTGGCCATTTATTTCCGTATAAAATGCTCAAGATTTGAAAAATCAGCCAAAATAAGAACATTTCTGTGAGGCCAGAACAGGTTAAAAAAAAACAAGTCTGAAAAAAATGGGGAGGGGGGCTTTGACAAAAGTTTGGGCCCTTTATAAGTGTAGCCACACCAATTTTCAAACTCTTGGGCGCGCCGGCTTTCATTGCACGGATCGACTTCAAAATTTAATCAGCTCTTCTCCTGTACACGTTCTAGCCACTGTGCCAGAATTGGCCTCGAAAACGGCCAATATCTCGATAACGGCGACCGATCGGGAAAAACTTATGGCGCCATTGAATTCGCCGTGTCCGACTACCCCATTCTAGACACCTGGCACGTCCTTTGGAGCAAAAAGTTTTTTGGCTAAAAAAAACGGTAAAGGGTTAGTTCACGGTTTTTTTCGATTTTGGAAAATTTTCCAAAAATTCGGTGTAAGGTTATCCTGCGATTGGACGAATTTTCATTCCAAAAAATTCATTGGACGATTTTATCTGGCATCCGTTTGGCGCGATCGGCGCTCGTTTGCCCAAAAATTGCGTTTTAGAGGCGAAAATTGAAATGTTCTCAAAAACTAGCGAAAAGAGTGTTTTTCGACTAATTCGGGGTCGCTGATTCCGAATCTGGCGTCCGTTTGGCGCGATCGGCGCTCGTTTGCCCAAAAATCGCGTTTTTGAGGCGAAAATTGAAATGTTCTCAAAAACTTGCGAAAAGAGTGTTTTTGGACTAATTCGGGGTCGCTGATTCCGAATCTGGCATCCGTTTGGCGCGATCGGCGCTCGTTTGGCGCGATCGGCGCTCGTTTGCCCAAAAATCGCGTTTTTGAGGCGAAAATTGAAATGTTCTCAAAAACTAGCGAAAAGAGTGTTTTTCGACTAATTCGGGGTCGCTGATTCCGAATCTGGCGTCCGTTTGGCGCGATCGGCGCTCGTTTGCCCAAAAATCGCGTTTTTGAGGCGAAAATTGAAATGTTCTCAAAAACTTGCGAAAAGAGTGTTTTTCGACTAATTCGGGGTCGCTGATTCCGAATCTGGCGTCCGTTTGGCGCGATCGGCGCTCGTTTGCCCAAAAATCGCGTTTTTGAGGCGAAAATTGAAATGTTCTCAAAAACTTGGGAAAAGAGTGTTTTTCGACTAATTCGGGGTCGCTGATTCCGAATCTGGCGGCCGTTTGGGGCGATCGGCGCTCGTTTGCGAGAAAATCGCGTTTTTGAGTCGAAAATTGAAATGTTCTCAAAAACTAGCGAAAAGAGTGTTTTTCGACTAATTCGGGGGGGAAAAATCGTCCAATGAATTTTTTGGGATGAAAATTCATCCCAATGATCATTTCAGGCATAACAAACCAAAATAATACCTGCGATTAGACTGGGATTAAAATTAATCCCAGATTAATCGCAGGATAATCTTACACCGAATGGACGTGCCAGGTGTCTAGAATGGGGTATTCGGACACGGCGAATTCAATGGCGCCATCAGTTTGTCCCGATCGGTCGCCGTTTTCGAGATATCGGCCGTTTTCGAGGCCAATTTTGGCCAAATTTAAAAAAGTCTCAAAAACTCGCGAAAAGTGAGTTTTTCGACTAATTCGGGGTCGCTGATTACGAATCTGGCGTTTGTTTGGCGCGATCGGCGCTCGTTTGCGCAGCATTAAAAAATGCACAATTTTGTTATTTACAATTTTCCCCTAGGACGTCATGGAGAGGGGGGAGCTGTTGCATTTTGAAAAAAATCAATTTCGAAAGTTTTCCATTATCACAAATAATTACGAAAAAATCGGGTCATTCGACTTTTAGGAGCGGTTCTTTTGCATAGTATATCCTATCATTATATGTATTATATATAAAATAAAAATAATGTATCACCGACCCCTCATCATTGGGGGGTGGGGGTGGACCCTCTGTAGAAAAAGTTCAAATTTTTCCTCAAGAGTAGCTCAGCTCCAGTGCAAAATTCACAAAATTGGTTCAAACAAACGTTATACAGCATTTTGCTTTCTTTTTTACTTCTTTTCTACGTAATCTTGGGGCGAACTATTGCAAAAAAAAAAAGCAGCGTTCGAAGAACTTGGTAAAATTTCCAAGTTTGAATCCTCTTTTATGAGGCCCAATTTGGGTTCAGGGGTCAAATTATTAAAAAAATCGAGTAGAGCGCCCACGAAACCCCCCAGAAACCTACTTGTTCAACAATCGGTTCGCTAGATTTTATACCAGACGTAATTTATAAATTGAATTATTGAAAATTTTTTGAACGCCGTTTTTTATTTCTTTTTGCAATAGCTCATCCTCAAGACAACGTAGAAAAAAAGTTTTAAAAAAAGTAAAATGTTCGTCTTTTAATGCTGTTTGAAACAATTTTTCGAGTTTTGCACTAGGGCTGAGCTACTCTTGGGGGAAAATTCGAATTTTTGTACAGAGGGTCCTACCCCCAGAAATGGGGTTTTTCCGTATTTTTGTGTAAGAAAATGAAGTTTTTGAGAAATAGATTCATCAAAAATTTCCCTTAGGCGTGAGTAAGGGGGAGTTTTAGAAGAGGGTTAACCCCGATTTTTCCATATAAAAGGGCCGGGGTAAGTTTGATGTAATTTTCATTTAATTCGACCCTCCTGAACTTGAATTTGCGATTAATTTTCCGATCAAAAGCGTAGAACTCGCACAAATGCCGATTTTGAGAAAAAAAGAGGTAAAATTGCGATTTTGTTCATCTTGAGACGAGTTGTTGATGAGTTAGAGTTTGAAACCAGTTTGTAATGGAATTCGAACCTTCTGAATCCGAATTTGTAATTCATTTCCTGAAAGTTCAAAAAGTGCAGTAAGATGCCTGAACTAACCGCGGAGACTACATTGGACTATTGCAATGGTGTAAGCAGTAAATTCGCTCAAAACATCATGGTCGTAAGAAATTAATAAATAAAGGTCAAAATGGGACACGGAGATTAAATAATAATATTTTTAGCAGGAAACTATATAAAATGGAAAATTGATGAAAAACAATGATTTTAAGCAACAAAAATGATGAATTACAACGGTTTTTTGGATATTTGACCACTTTCCACCACCTGAAAAAATCTGAAAAATTCTCAGGAATGTAAAATACATTGAAAAATTTAAATTAAAAAAAATTTTGAGACAGCCCCAAAACTGTGCCTCCCAGGGCGATTTGAAATTTTCAAAGTCAAATTCAAGGTCATTAAAGTGGTCAAAAAATCTGAAAAAATTTCAGGGCACTCCCCTATAGTACCACTACCTATGTGCCAAGTTTGAAAAAAATCGGTTGAAAACTTGCGGAGATAGAATTTTTAAGAGTTTTTGGCTTGAAAATCGCGTATTTTGGCCCCCCAGCCCCCCAGGGGTGAGATAAAAATTCGTTCATGCGCTCTAAAATCATCTTCTACCAAGGTAAATCGAATGGCATAAACATTTTGACGAAGTTCGACCAGAGGCCAAATGACCCCCTTACCACACCAGAGCCTTTCTTGAAATTTTACCCACCCTTTTCCATTGATAATAAACTTTAATAGACAAGGAAATTTGATTCGACTGAGAGCTCTATGCTGGAAGTAGCGAGATTTAGGTTCGTGAGGTAATACGTTGAGGACTTAAATTTGATTAATTTTGGTTAAAAAGTACAATATTTCAAATATATATATGAGTATTTTAATAAAACGAATTCCGTTACTCAGATAATGAACGGAATTTAATTAATCTAAGTACGTACACTGATGTTAAGATAGACATTTTTCATCAGCTGCTTGATTGCTCTGATAGTGGGCTGTGCTACGTCGACGTTCTTAAGCATTTATAATTTTATTAAATACCTACTTATTTACCCCTAATTCAAACTTAGTTCGGCCGTTATGGTACAATTCATTGTTTATGGTATAATTATTTTCTTACAGTCAAATGCGTTTGGAGAACCTGGCTCCTCTGACAGTAAGTTACTATGAATAATACTTACCTAGCTAATGAACTTCATCATTGATTTATAGTTACATTCTATAATAATTATGTACTCGATAAAACATGTAAATTCACAGAACCAGCCAACGATGCTAAAGTAAAAATATCGGAGCTTGAACATACAAACCTCCAACTTCGATTGAATGCAAGTGAATGCGCACTTGAATCTCTTAGATTTCGATTGAATACAAGTGAATCTAAAGTCCGCGCTATGGAAAGAAAAATGGTGATTAAACATTTATAATATTGTAGTGTTATTTAGTTTTATTTCATTTTTTTAAAGCATACCTAACTGTAAGCGACTAATACGTCATTGCATGAGTCAGTGAATCGCAAAAACTATAACCATTTTGTCTCGGCTAATTAAGAATCATGTTAGCCACTCTTGTCTATGTCGCCTATTCGCACCCCCGTCGATTGAACAATATGTAGGATAAAGTTCCTGCTAAACGCCCGTACTACATTTTGCTACATTACTCTTTTAATTATTTGAATCAGTCAAAATTGAGTCATATTGAATAAGATAAGTAAATTATGTGCTTTAAAATTTGTACATACATTTTCGATGACTGAAGTAGAAATTTTTTGTTTTGTTTTTAGACATTCTACCAGTGTTGCTGTTCCACACTACTTTATGGTTCGGCATTGGATAACATAGAATACATGTATTGCTTTAGAAAAGAAAGAAGACATACATCTAAAACTAAAAGCGAACCAGGAAACTCTCTGAGATATCTCAGTTGCATCGATTTCTTCACCAACCGAAAAAGAACGGATTTTCCCGAAAACATGCCTGAAGATTCTGAAGAGAAAAAGAATTATGAAAATTTCTATACAGAAATGCTAAAATTCTTCGATAATGATTCGAAAAAAAACGGTATTGAACTGGATGAAAGTATCCATCGATTTTGTTTTTCTGAATGGAAGTCGTATTTAATCATAAATAGTGTAATACACGAAATGGAGAACGTCATGAACCCAAAGTCGATGCTAAGAAAAGAATTTCAGGATTTACTATACTTTAATAATATGTATTGTATACCTTATACTTTAGAATCTACCTCCAATACAATTCACCAGATCAACGAAACCGATATCCATTATATAAATTCTGCTCTAAAAGCTATGGAAGGCCCGCGTTTTGCCCTCTCATTTCAATTATATCCAATTACTGAGGGGAGCAGTGAAACAGCTGTGATGACCAAGGCCTGCATCGCCAATTGATGCCACAAAATAGAGCTTTTTCCACCTAATAATGTATATTGCAAAGTAGGAGTCGTTGCCAACAGGTTGAATGATTTTTATATATTTTTTTCTTCTGTATTTTTTTTTCTCGTAATTCAATTATGTTTTGGTATTTATTTAGAAGTGGATAAAAATTTGATCTTTGTAGAAAAATTTGGTTATACCTATTATTGTACAAAATTGGTTCGAAGGTGTAATTGACTGATATTTTAATTTTTTCACCACCCTGAACTGTTGTCCTAGAAAATTAATTTTCATTGTAGAGGGAGTAAAAGTCTACTTTTACTCCCTCTAGCGAATCGCTCGAGTGCTCAAACTCGCCTTTTACTCCCTCTACAATGAAAAATATCGTATGCAACTCGGGAGATAAACGATTTTCGACGATTTTGAGTTATTTCCCTCGCTTCGCTCGGGCAATAAACCTCAAAATTCGTCGAAAATCACTTTATCTCCCTAGTTGCATAATATACTATTTTGTAATCCATACACAAATAAATACGTAGGTATAAAAACGACACTTTCTATTTTTAATTTCTGTCTGTACGAATTCTTGAAATATCTGCTTAACTTATTTAAATTTTTGATAAGTAGAATTTTTTGAAGGAGGGGGGGTGAAAATATCTTCTGAAGGTCCTACGAAAATTCTGAAAAATTTGTTCAAAAGTCGTGCAAAAGTCTTGCATCTTGAAAATGGTAATTTTTCATTACGGAAATCATTATTTATCAAGATTCTAACCTTTTTCGAAATTATTTTCATTGATGGTTCAATTTTGAAAATTACCTCATGAAAAATTTTTAGACCAGTTTTCAGAATTTCAGTTCAATTTTATTTTTACCTTTGTCGAACTTTTAATGAGATTATACATATAGGGAAGGAAGGGAGAGCGAGAGGGAGGGTGTGGTAGGACCCCCTTTCATAGAAACCCTTCAAAAAAAATGTATTCGGAAAGTATTTGTGATTTTAAAACCATATTTTGTCGACAGCAATAACGTATATTCTGCAAAAAATTGCTCTTGCTTCGCTTAGGCTGAGTTCGCTGCTTTCCTTAAAAATCGAGATTATTTATTAAAAATCAAAATCGTCTCAATTTACCTACTTTCGAAATAATTTTCTTACCACATTTTTTCTAATTTGACGTGAGTAATTTTCAGCTCTTGGGAATTTTTTGGATTTTTCTTTCTGGCTTCGCTTGGGTCTGAATATTTTCACACTTCTTTGAAAGTTGAAAATATTTCTCGAAATCAAGGTCTCATTTTACTTAGACCTCAAAGCATTTTTTTACTAAAATTCGTCTGCTTTTATAACTCAGTTTTTTAAAATCAGTGTAGGTAATTTTTGATTCCGGAGTATTTTTGAAAAATTTCTTGCTCTCATTTCGCTAAGTTCGTGTATATGGGTCATTCTAAAATTTCGCAGAAATTCGTCTAGGAATTTTTAAAAAATTTTAAACATTTTTTTCTGAAAAATTTTGATCAGAGTCGTTAATACTAGTGTGCCAGATAACATTCATATGCTCACACAACTGGAAAACAAAAATAGATTTTCCCCATGTAATTTAAATGGGGAATGCCACGACGAGGACATCCACGACGAAGGACAAAATTGTAGAAATGTCCAAATTGTAAGAAAATAATGCGTTTTGAGGAAAAACCAACTATAGCATCAAAAACTGGTTCACCTTCTTATTTTGAGGCAGCTTTGAAAAAAATGAAAAATTGAGGTATAGCCTCACAATGAAGAGCCACGACGAGGACATTTCTGTGTGCCGAATTATAAATTTGGAAACATTTTTCACGAAATCGTTATTATTATGAACACTGAAGTCAAATCTACAGCTGGACAGTAATTTTATGATGTCAAGGTATCGACTCGACCAATTGTTGTATTCTAAAATAACCAACTGTCTCTCTCAGCCTTTCGAGAAAAAAAGCCACGACGAAGGACCAAAAATTCCGTACGCTACTTTGAGCTTTTAAAAATGTGCTTCATCGACTTTGAAATATGTTTTAAACGTCATAATAAGTAATATGGGACCTCTCTGCATTAAGTTGGTGCAATAGTTCAGCTTGGAAAGTTGCGATAGGGGAGAACAGAAGTATTTTGACTTCAGCGCAAAATCAAGTACAGGCCACGACGAGGACATTTGGACTACTTTTTTAGCCCCCTCGGGGACAGGAATATTTTTTGCTCCATTATTTTCGCAGGAATATGTAGGGGGGATGATTATCTATCTATACATTCCAACCGCATTGTTCCAGCATGTATATTTCCTGAGATAATTACTCCGTACAGAGTTTTCTGCGAAAATTTAGAATCACCCATATGTACCTTGAAATAAAATTCAATTTCTGGCTTCAAAAACTTGGCATGCCAGTTTTTTCACGACCCCTCCCTTTTACTTTTTTTTTGTTATGTAATGAAAACTTATACATGATTGAACGTTGCAAAATTTACCAGTACTTTGTGTTCTATTATCCCCCTCCCACCAGAAGGAAAGTCTACCATTTTTTTCACCAGATAATAGAAAATTTTATTCAACATTTTTTCAAAGTTTAGCAGAGAAATCGAAAAAAAATTTTGCTGTTAAAAATTTTCTGAGAAATTCTTATGGGAAAATTACCGTTCAAAACCCCTACACCGAAAAAACAAAATAATAAATTTTATCCAAAAAAAATAATAACGGGTCCCCAATTCACAAAATTGGTAAAATTTATTCTAAAAAAATAGGTAATATTTACCACGAAATTGGTAAAATTTATTAAATTTTAACAAATTTCGTGATAAATAATTTTTTTGATAAATATCATTTTTTTCGAATAAATTTTACCAATTTTCTGAATGGAGGCCCGTTATTACTTTTTTGGATAAAATTTATCAATTTTTGTACTTTCATTTTTTTCAGTCTAGATTTCAACTATACAAATCACAATATATGAGAATTTTTTCTGCTGGATTTTAATAATCGTACCTGCGTATAATTAGAACCCAAAGTGTTATTTTAAACTGTAAGGGATATTTATTCAAGTTTCAATTGTCTAATCCATGGTACTCGAAGTCATCATAAGCATAGCAGGTACGTGAAACGTGTTTAAGAAAAATCCACTTTACGTTTGCCTATTTAAATGCTCATCTAATCAATTTCAAATTATTCTTATTCCATCTTGTTGAGAATTTAGAAACGTAGTCTCGTTGAAATTCATAGGTAGTCAACTTGACAAGACTGGCTCAATTTTCCTATCGAAATAATTCAACGATTATGAAAACGATTGTAATTTACTGCAAGCGATTTGGCATCTGTTTGATTTTGTTATAAAATAATCTCGAGTGTTTTTTACACTTTTGGCATCACAGCACTGAAATCATTTTCAATCCAATCTTCATTATCGCCACGTTTGATTTTGAAAGTTCCTTCGTCTCCCCAGTTGGTATTCCAAGAATTAGTCACGAGCCAATATGGGACACCTTTTTCTTCACCCCAGCCAATAACTCTGACTGCATGTCTGCCAGTTTTCTTTCCTGTTACATGTTGGTAAACTCCTGCAAGTAGAAAAGGAAAAAAAGTAATGAGCAAATTGTTCCAAATAAAAAAGATATAGTTTGTTTTAAAAATTTGACAGAAAATTTGGTAAATAATGAGTGGTATGAAGATCGTAACTCAAATTTTGAAGAAGAAAAAAATCGTATTAAAGCTGCTTCCTACATTATCGCTGGTTTGTGGGGCCTCGTGTCGCAGAAATTGACGATGGAATTTATCATCAATTGTAAAGATGTAATCCTTTCAGATAATATATAATTTCAACAAAAATAAATAAAAACCCCCTTTAAAGAAATATTACATTTTTTCAAAACCCGAAATTAATTTCTAGAAGCAAACAATGGATGATTATAAAAATAATAAAAAATTCGATTAATACAACACTTCGTACTTTTGTAATCATTCTGATTCACGATAATATACTATTCGTTCGAGGTATTTTGGGCATCTTCGTTGTATTCAGTGGGTATTTCACTAAACGTTGAGGAACTATGTGCCGTAGTATCAATTTCTGTGGACTCCGTCGATTCGCGGTCTCCTTTCAAGCGTTTCCAGCTGTGAATATATAATCCGATTAATAGATAGGAACATGTCAACGTGAAATATAAGAGTATAGAAATACTTACAGAAAACTCAAATCTTTGTACACCTTTTTTTGTATCGATATGATTTTCGAGACATCTTCTTCTTTAACTATTAGTTTTGGTATCATCGTACTGGATACATTCACCGAGGCATCGTTGTCAAAACATTCTTCACCGGTTGTTTTATTCAATTTGAATCGCTGTAAGAAAAATTTATCATAACAGTGCAACATAAATTTCACATTGGCTATATTGCCAATACTTACAGAAAGAGTTACATTGATACGGGGCCAGTCAATGTCCGTAACAACCACGTATGCGAAAACGAAGTTATATTTCGTAGCACCACCGTAAACCAGTTGATATTTCTTGGAAAATTCGTCTTTAACATTTAAATTTGCGAAGTTCAACTTGCGCATAAAGTCGACGACGATCCACTGTAACACATGTAGTTCGGTAACATCAAACTGCTCCGGACATTGAGATGGTGATAGTTGAACGGACGAAATTCCGACGGCTGGTATTCGTGTGGACGACAACGAGGTCTCGCCGGAGATCGGATTTTCACGTCTAGAACCTTCTGGTAATTTTATAGTAACCTCCAGCGTGTCCTTCTTTTTATTCAAGTCTTGCCATAGTTCCTCGGCTTTTTTTAGAGTAAATAAACTTCTAGCCGTTTCTGCAAAAAAAATAAATTATTAATTACCTTTCTTCAAAGATATTGATAACAAATGAATTGATGTCATACCTGAAGTGGAAGACGCAGTTGAACAAGCCGTTCTCGGCATGATGGAGCTGCTATCAATCTTTAGTATATCACATATGTGATCTACAGATTTCTCTAACGACCTATTTTTCAAATGCGCGAATTTCGACAAATAATCTAACTGTTTTTTATATATTACGTAATCGTTATTGGCAGAATTTATATTCATTACCGACGCATGCTTAAAAATATTGCGACATTGTACGAAAAGAGAACAGAACACCCGTGTGTTATCACATTTTCATTATCAAATTTGAATATTTTTTCCAACTTTTCAAAAATTTAGGGGTGAAAATATCTCCTGTGCATAGTTAGTACGTTAATAAAAAGTATTTTATATATGATAATGATTCACATTCCAAAATTTTCATATGTACCTAATATTTTAGATGTTACGCCAAAGTGTTATTAAAGTGGTAAAACCTTCAACAGCCCATCGAATTTACGACAGCATTTGAAAAAAAATACCTTAGCGTGAATCTTCTGCTGTTAAAGACCTCGTATCTACCTAGATTGATGCATCTTTTCAAATTCTGTCGTAGGTTCATTCGATGGGCTGTTGAAGTTGAAGGTCTTACCATACATTGATAACACTTCGAACTAACATATAAAATATTATATATGAAAATTTTGCAATGTGAATCATTATCACACATAAAATAATTCTTATTAGCGTACTTTCTACTTACAGGAGATATTTTCACTCCTAAATTTTTGAAAATTTTGAAAAAAATTAAAAATATTCAATGAAGATTGTGATAACCAGTGATAACAAACTGGAATCTGACGTCATTTAGAGCACGAAGCTTGTAAACTGGAAGAAATTGAGTAACTTTCTATACCTAGGAAGGGAGGAGGAGAGTCCAAAAATGCAATGCTGGTAAAATCTAGATATATATTTTTTTATTTGAATTGAATAATTAGATCCTCAAGTATTGATTTATCATTGAAAAATCATAAAATTTTTATTCAATTCTACAAGAAATTGATTTGAAATTCGTTACTTATCCAAGGAATACTTAAGTATTGTGTATGAATACGGCCCTAAGTAAGTCAGTAAAATAATAATAAAAAATTTCAATTTTATTTCAATAGGTATTGGTCCATTTTTGCGCGGGACCTGCATTCTCGAGTTATGTGCGATTTTCGGCTCGAAAATGCGATTTCTGAGCAAACGAGTAGCTATCGCGCCAATCGAACTTCAGATTCGTAATCTGCGCCCCCAAATTACTCAAAAAACACACTTTTTGCGAGTTTTTGAGACAATGTTTATTTTGGTCAAAAGTGGTCTTAAAAATGGTCGTTCACTCAAAAACGGCTACCGATCGGGAAAAACTGATGATAGCGCCATTGATTTCGCCGTGTCCAAATACCCCATCTTAGACACCTCGCGCGATAATCGGGGACAAAAACTTTTTGGGCCCAAAAATTTGAGAATAAGGGGTTAGTTCATGTTCATGCTTTTTTTCGTTTTTCGATGTTTTCAAAGTGGTCGCTGATTCCGAATCCGGTGTCCATTTTTTGCGCGGGATCTGCCTTCTCGAGTTATGGACGATTTTCGCCTCAAAACAGCGAATTCTAAGCAAACGAGTAGCTATCGCGCCAAACAAACGCCAGATTCGAATTAGTTGAAAGCGACACTTTTCGCGAGTTTTTCGAATACTTTTGAATTTGTGCAGAATTTGGCTGGAAAATGGCCGTTATCTCGCAAACGACGACCGAACTGACGTTCACATTCCTGCTAAAATAATTCACTTAGGTTTCACAAGATTTCCACCCAGACACTTCGCACATCCTTTGGGAGCAAAAAATTTTTGGTCCAAACAATGGTAAGGGATTTGTGCACACATTTTTTTTTCGTTTGTGCACACATTTTTTTTCGTTTGTGCACACATTTTTTTTTCGTTTGTGCACACATTTTTTTTTCGTTTGTGCTCACTCCCTGCAACCCCTATTTTAAAAATTTAAAAAGGCGATTTTCAATTTCAGTTACCTATAAATTTAGTCGCAAATGGGAATTCGATTTCGATGATCCATGTTCGCTATTATTTTGACTTCATGTTTTTCCAGTCCCATTTTTTTTAAATTTCTTCAATTCTAAATTTTTTTTCAAAACTGTACCCAATTTGAAAAATTATCCATAAGTAAAAATTTTCGGATTTGAATTTTAGCAAAATAACTACTTACGACTTAGATTTTTTCGATTTAGGTAATTCGTTTTTAAATTGTTATTACTTCTTAAAAATTCTTCTATATAGGTAGATACTTGATAATTGAGGTAAAAGAGATTATGATAAAGGTCAAGTTTGAATTCCTTTTTTTAAATCCGAAGTAGAATAAAATTTTAAGAAATTTATTTTCAATTGAAAAGATTTCATACTTCAGAAACAATTTTCAAGTGTGCATTTTTTTTTAATTTGAAGTTGAAAAAATCAATAATACTTACATACAGGTACCCAGTAAAAGTGTACAATTTTTTTATTTCAAATTTTCAAAACGTTTCAACTTTTCTTTTTTAAAATTTTATTAACTTCATATTTTTTTCGAATAATTTTGAAATATAATACAGTCTCGCGAATTTTGGTCTCGGGCAATTTTAAAATTACCCCCAGCGGAAAAAACATATCCATGTTTATTAAATTTCTTTTCTATAAGAAGCGATCAACATTTCTCTGGGAGTTATTGTTTTCATAGTATTCTTAAGTAAAGTTGAACATTAAAATTTGTCGACTCATAATTTACAACTTCACTAAAGAATATCATGAAAACAGAAACTCCTAGAAAGTAGGTCACTTAATTCAGCTTGAAATGGCGTTATTTCAAGTTTTTCTCACTATCCGGCTATTTGATCGAATTATTTTTTATGCAAAAAAAAATCATTCGTGCTGCGAAAAATGAGTGAAATAACCTGTTTGTTTTGTAGCTCATCGTATACAGGGTGTGTATTTAGCGGACAATATTACTTTATTTTTGAATATGACCGGGTACCATTAAAAAAAAACTGAGATGAACACGTTGCCTATCTTGATTATTGAAGGGAAAATGCTTTTTCCAAAAAAAAATCACGTAAAAAGTAAAACTTACATGGATATAACTGCATTTCAAAAATTGAAATACAATATCATATGAATCGGAATACTTCAAAATTAATTCAAAGCACTGAACTTGTAATACGTACTTTATTTTTTAAAAAACAATCATAATTACAATGAGTCAATCCTACGGATTCATCTTGAAAGTAAAAAGCTGAAGAGGACATTGACGTAAATTTTTGCGGAATTGAATGTTATAATAAATAAGCTAAAATATACGAAACTACTGTACAAGTCCAACAACATGATTTTTGTGAAAGCATACGCTGCGATGTATATAAAATTGTTCACCGTGTAGGCATTATTGGCATTCCGGGGCCTAAAGGATTTCCAGCACCACCGCTAACGGCTGAATTAGGACCCAAAAGGACCTTAAAATATCAAAACAAAAACAAATTAAATTCGACGATGACACAAAAACACCATTAGAAAAAGGTACATCCTTATTTTCATGAGTTCTGCACCGTAAATAAAGAAAAATCATACTTGTTTTTGTTGATTCAGCTGAGCAGTTTGTATTTGGACTCTTTCAATTTCAAACATCAAAGGTGCGAACAAAATGGTGCTTGTAGAAAAGAATATCCACGCCGCTGATCTGCTAAAGCCATAGAAATCTAAACAGATAAAATCCTCGTGTTAATTACTACTGCAAGCAACTAATACATGAACATCGTTTCCGTTGAATCATAAGAATAAGGTTATATCGTACTTTTTACTCCATTTTTACATCCCACAACAGCACCGTAGGAGAGATTTCGAACAGACTGAGGAAACATTTCGGTCAAACCCAACAAACGCTCGAGCAACGTTTCATCTTCTTCGTTCTGTAACATGATGAGATTTGGTATGAATGAGAATAATAATCACGTGTATTACAGGGAGATTAAAAAGTAGATCAATATAAAAGGAATTACTTCGTAATCATCTTCCAAGACTGGAATTTTTTCAGGTGTGAGATCTTTACTGCTTTCCGGCAACGACTCCATACCACTATCAATTTCTTCTAATGTTAGTCCGACCATAGCCCAAGCAGTAAGAAAAACTTTTCACTATGCTGTTTTTATTCAAAATACTAAGTCTTTGAGTCTATTTCAAAACAATTATCATTCTCAATGTACTAATAATTCACAGTTTTTCTACACAATTTATAAAAATTTACATCATTTTCACAAGAAATCGGAACAAACTTCATACAGAAAAAAAGAAATTGATAATGGAAAAAAATTTTGTACTTTCAACAAAAAATTTTCACATCGCTTCATCTTTAAAAAAATCCAAAAACACCTAACGGTGTGATGATTTCCCACACCATAAGAATACTTTTTGCAGATTCAAAAATGTTTTATTCAGCTAACGCTCCACACGTCATTTTGATGAAGTAGAAAAAACAGAAAAAATAATTATTGGTTTAGGCTCAGCTTCATCATCACGGTAGTCCAGCTGATCATTGTCATGTCATTTTTTTTGTCACTTTCCATTTCCATTCCATCTCATTTTAGTCATTTTTTTTCGAATTTTCAATTTTATTTTCATTTTTTAAGTTATTAGTTTCTCTTGTGCGAGCTCGGTGTTCTGTTCGATTATTTGATCTGTATTTCCCTTGGTAATTCCAGTTGTTCAGAGTTCGTTTCTTTCTCGAATTAAATTCAGTAATCATTCATACAATGATAATAATTTGATAAATGTCCGAAAGGTAATCGATTGAAAATAGAAAATGTGAAAACTTCAATCATAAAATTGTAACAGAACAGACTCACAATTCGTATTCAATCATACAAATGTTAAAGAAACTTCATTATTTACGGAAGACATTTTCTTACTGCAATTAGGTAATTTAAACTGAAGTAATATTGAGTAGATATGTGTAGATGTTAATGTTTCCAACTACATATAATTTCCTATGTTCCAGCTGTATTATTCTTTTTGTTATTTTGTTTCTGTTGCAGGTGCAAATTTTCTTTTGCCTGCATTAGTTTATTCTACAATTGTTTCTTTTTTATTCTGATCAATTTCAAGTGAGTGACGTCGAGTTACATAAGTTCGTTAATAGAAATGGTCGTGTGACTTCATTATTGATTGATATCTCACATTTCACCAGCAGCGTGTACTGAGGAGGAGAAGAATGGTTTACATAAAAGAATACAGAATTTGTATGCCGTTGACTGTTGAAGAGGTATTTACCCAAAAAATATTTGAAATTTATGTGTTTGATTTTGTTTTAATCGCAACATTTTTATTCATTTTAGTATAGAGTTGGCCAGTTATACATGATAGCAAGACATAGCCACGAACAATCCGAAAATGGAGAAGGCGTTGAAACAATTGTCAACATACCTTGCGAAGACGAGAAGTACGGTAAAGGACAATTCACGGAAAAAAGAATTCATCTATCAAAGTAATTCTTGTCATGGCATTCGCTGAAAAAATTCTCCCCTTTGCTTTTCTATTTTTGAAAAACAGACAAAAAAATTCATGAGTATTAATCGCTTTGCTATATTTTTTTCTGCTTTCAGTCGTCTTCCATATTGGATACAATCATTTATTCCTAAAATATTCTACGTTACAGAAAAAGCATGGAATTATTATCCATTTACGATAACCGGTGAGCTGGAACTGTTTTTTATCTCATGTTTTTCGAATTATCAAAATTTACAATTTTTTAACATGTTCTCTGACTTTTTTCATGGTTTGATTTCTCTGAATCATCGTTTGTTATCAGAATACACTGTAAGTCATATTTTTTATTCTGTTGATAAATTTTGTTTTTTTATGAGCAATTAATTTTATATTATTCATCATCTTTAATTATTTCAGTGTTCCTTTGTACCAAAATTGAACGTAGTTATAAAAACAAAGTTTGAAGACAATCGGGGAGACTCTGAGAATGTTGGTTTTTTAAATTATTGTAAAAAAATATGTGTGTACTTTACTGGATTTACTGATTATAAAATTATATTAATTCAGGCTCTCGATTTAAATGAAGAACAATTGAAACAGAGAGAAGTTGATTATGTAGATATCGCATACGATGAAGTTAATCCAAAACATTATAAGGAAGAAGAGGTTCGTGCTGGTCTTCACTTTGTTGTTCGTAATTATTGTGTTCGTAAATAAAACGCGAATTTCATTTCAGGATTTACGCTATTTTCAATCTAAAAAGACAGGGCGAGGACCATTACCTGAAGAATGGCAAAAAACTGTTACTCCAATAATGTGTTCGTATAAAGTCGTTGAAGCATCTTTCGAAGTTTGGGGTATGCAGACAAAATCCGAAGACGTAATCCAAAAGGTGAATTATTATAATTTTCAACATTTGGCCTTTGAATATTTTTATTTTTAACGTTGTATATTTTTTTATGATTATTCAGTCGATTCGAGACATTTTGGTTCTGGGTCATAGACAAGCTTTTGCTTGGGTTGACGAATGGATTACCATGTCATTATCTGATGTGCGAATTTATGAATGTGAGATGCAAAGAGAAACTAATACCAAAGTGACCAGTGCCGGTGAAACTGAAGAGAAGAAACCAGAAGAAGGTAAAAAATCATCCTCTCGAAATTCTTCTTCGAGTTCCAAAACCTCATCACCTGCTTCCCCCAAGTCTCCTGTTGCTGACAAAGCTCCCAAGTCTTGGTTCTCTTGGGAATAAGTAAAATAATTGTGATTAAACCCAAACTATCTCATTTATTTATTATTATGTTTGTGTTTGTTGTAGTTGATTAGTCATTATTTTTTACGTTGTATTTAATTCAGAAACGATGAACTGATGAGTACAATCTGATAAAATTCCCTAAAAAAATATGTTTGAAGATGGCTTTACTTTTACATGAATATTTTTGGTGATTAATGACATCAATTGAAACATGTTGATTTCTGTACTACTTATTACAATTCGTAAGAATTTTTGCTTGGGAACAAATCTTTGTAGAAGTTTAATTTTTATTTTCACCGCGAAAGTTTAATTTTTAGGTATCTGTGTAGTTATTTATGTTGTAAATCAACCAGCAATAGTAGTTTAAGAGTGCGAGAAACGAAGTGATGATTATTTTTTTCAATGAACAATGCTTTCTAGTCTCAATTTATTCAATTTGTTAATTTTATATACCATTTCTCAAACGAGAAAAAATTTATTTTGTTTAGATTTATTCTACGTATACAGAATTATTTTCGATTTTTTTCAATTTGTTTTTAAGGAATATCGTTAAAAATTTATCATCTTCCTAATTTTCATATCTTTCTCTATACGCCTTTAGTCATATCCGAACACCGTTATTTTTCTCAGTATTTTGTTGAACTTATTCATTTTTTGAACATTTTTTGCTACGGAATATTGAAGAAAATGATACAATGCTTGTATAATTTTCAATTTTTATACCTACTATGTTCATTTTTTTGATTTTCCTATTTCAACTTATAAACACCTACTTATCTCATACTTAAATCGAGTTCGTGAAATGTCCGTCAAATTCTGCCGAATAAGTTGAAGAAATGTTTATTATGAAATGAAGCATTCCCACTATCCTGTTTTATTGAATGTGTTTAAAATGATTACCTATTTATTTTTTACTTCTTATATTCTTATGATTGAATATGGTTGTATTGCTGATGGTACGTTATACCTAATAAAGTGTTCTATTTTTACTTCTTTTTTTTTAAATGGGCATTATTCTTCGAATTTGAGCAGTATTTTAAACTGTTTTTCGCTAATCGTTCTCGTATTAATTAATACGTATTATATTGTTTTTTATGGAGAATTATTCCATAAAAATATTTTGCGATTACTTTGGATGTTAAAAATTTAAAATTTCCTCGTGCTTGGATGTTGACTACCATCGAGGTGATGACGCAGTCAATAGTGTAATTAGAAACTTATTACATGTGTAACGAGAAATCTCTAATGTAAAAACCAAATAAACAATTAGAATTTTTTGCAGACAGGTAAAGTTGATTTATATGCAGATATTATCGTGATATGCCATTAAATTGTTTATCTTCTCGAAAAGTAAACTCTTGCTAGAAGTGTAAAGACTTTCATGTATCTACCTTCATACAATAAGTACAATTTTTTATTCGCAGTTGTTAAGTTTCGTTTTTTGTTTTTTTTTAACAGAAATACGTAGTTTCGTAACAACATCGATTTGAGAAAAATATATTTAGACCGAGTTCAATCGTAATGATGACACCAAAAATCACGTATGATAATTTATATTCACCTATTAATAGTTCATCATAGTACAATTATTTTATGAAAAAAAAGAAACGCAAATAATTACTAATTCTTGTTTTTGGTGTTGGAGCCGGAGGTCGGAGGTATTTTACTAGTAGGTCTAGGTACCTACATATTAAGCCACTATTGAGCAGATTGGTTACTGTGATAAAAAATCATCAATTCATTACCTGACGAATCCTTATTCATTTACTTACAGATTATTTCTATGCAATGTAATATTATATCTCGTTGAAGGTAAAAGTGATGTGTGTTCATCCCGTGAAAATATGAATTCATGTCAAATAAAGGAAAGTCAGACAGTTTTGATTTGTGCAGAAGGATTAAAAGAACAATACAGTCAAGAAAAGTTGGTAAATAATGAATAGTTTAAGCATGAAAAATCCGTCATTTTAATTTAGACTGACTATGCTATGCTTATATACCTAAATATATTAAGAAAATAAGGAAATCAATGGGGGAATGGGGAAAACGTTGATAGAACAAGCAGGGTCGCAAGCGACCTGGCAATAGGGTCCCCGGAATTTTGATTTTCAGTGATGTTGACTATTTTAAAAAATTGTCAAAATTCAACATACTCGGAAAAAATTTTGAAATTGAAATTTTTTTAAATGTATGAAGTAATAGTGTAGGCAAATTAGGAAATCATAAAGAAATTTGGGGCGGTAAAGCTTTTATTGCGGAAAACTGTCGAGAGTGGTCCCCTGAGTAACCCATAAAAAATACCACCCGCCAAACCCCTTGCTAACTTTTTTATGGGGGTTGCACTCCCCCAAAAAACGGGTTTTCGCTTCTATCTTCCCTGGGTTTGATTTTGAGGTAAAAATAGCTCAGTACTTCTTTGTTCTACACTCAATTTCCAACATTTTTTGTATAAGAGTTTTTCTTGTGCGACCATTAGGAGAGGAGATAGAGGGTCCTGAAGGAAAGGGGGTTTGGGGAATATATTCAAAAATGTGGTAATAAGTATAAAATCGTTGGTAAAACGTATGTTATGGACATTAAATAGTAGTATTGAGTAAATTGGCGTTATAAATAAATCTTGACCTTCTTCCCCCCCTCCCCACGTACCTACCACACTTTGTCCCTTAATCATATTATCACGGCTGAATAAAAACAAATGGTGCAATAATGCTTTTATTGGTTTATTAAAAAAGATTCTACTCGCTCTCCACTTCACTCTCCTCACTCTTTTCTTCGCACGTATCTCGCTCAACCTCATGCTCATTACATATAAAATACTCATCGTTTAATGACGGCATTTTATCAAAAAACACACATTCATAACGCACCACAGTTTGCAAATACCCAAATATACGCATATACTAGAGATATTTCGATTTCCAAAATAAAAACAGATAAGGAACAGCTGTTGAGGGTATTCTAAAGAAACTGGTTTCGTCAGAACAAGGGACGATCAATACCATATGATTGGTATGCATATGCTTCGCTTTGAAGCAGGGGCGCAACCAGACCTCTTTTTTGGTGGGGGCTAGAATTTATGAGAAAAGTAAGGGGCAGACCTCGGGGGAGGGGGGGACCTGCGTTTTTTAGAGGGCTCGCTAGGACTCGCCATGGTTTAAAAAGTTGAAAATTGTAGTCTTTTTGCTGTGAGGACCTTAGAACAAATGGAAAATTTGCCTAATTACGTCAGATATCGACATTCAAAATATCGCAAGACCTTTTTTTGACTGTACATTTTTCCCCTAGGGCCCAAATTTTCTCTGTACGGCTCTAAGGGGGTGTAGACTCGGCTTGGTGACTATCTATTTTCATGGGCCATTTTAAATTTTTTTCCCCTTGAATTATAAAAATGAATTTTATTCAAAACAACGGAATACAAAGGGCATTCAGAAACAACTGGAAGTAAATTTTTTTGAAGCGGGATCAACATCTCATACAGGTAAAATGAAGGAAGAATTGTGTAAATTGAATTTTTTCTATCTATACAATCCTTTAGTCTCATCCTAGAACTCGTTTGGGTTGATTTAGGGTAGTGATTTTGAAGACGTGTTAATTTTTGCTTCCAAACTAGCAAAACTGCGAAATTCTTCGAAAATTAGGGTCCTCGAAGACATTTCTTTAGGTCGAGGAATAGAGAATAGCCACGGGAAGCCAAATCTGGAAAATTGGCTCCCTGTGACTTTTCTCTATTCTCTGAGCTAAAGAAACGTCTTCGAAGACACCAATTTTCGAAGAATTTAGTTATTTCGCTTGTTCGGAGACTAAAATCAACACGTTTTCAAAACCACTACTCTAAATTTGCCGCAAACGAGTTCTGCGATGAGACTAAGGGGTAGTAAAGGATGGTATAGAAATTAGAAAAAGTTTCAATCTGCACGATCCTGCCGTCCATTTACCCGTATGAGTTGTTGCCTCTTCAAAATAAGTTAATGACAGTAGTTTCGGGATGATTTTTGTATGTAACATTCGCGTTTAGCTAAATACTTGTATAGTACCTATAAGTGTATACATAACAGAAAATTCAAAACATTACAAAAAAAGTTTGGGAGCTTTAGCCCCTTAGCCACCCCCTTGATTGCGCCCCTGCTTCGAAGAATTCGCAGAAACGTGATAAAAGGAAGTAAAAAACTACCTACGAAAGAATCTGATATCGCATTACAGGATACGTAATATATTGGCTGTGAGGGGGGCACATGGCAGGGGGGAGGTCAAGAACTTTTAATAACGCCAATTTGCTCAATACTACCATATACTACTATTTCACGTCCATAACATACGTTTTACCAACGATTTTATACTTATTATCACATTTTTGAATATATTCCCCAAAACCCCTTTCCTTCAGGACCCTCTATCTCCTCTCCTAATGGTCGTACAAGAAAAATTCTTATACAAAAAATGTTGGAAATTGAGTGTAGAACAAAAAAGTACTGAGCTATTTTTACCTCAAAATCAAACCCAGGGAAGATAGAAGCGAAACCCCATTTTTTGGGGGGTGCAACCCCCATAAAAAAGTTAGCAAGGGGTTTGGCGGGTGGTATTTTTTAGGGGTTACTCAGGGGACCACTCTCGACAGTTTTCCGCAATAAAAGCTTTACCGCCCCAAATTTCTTTTATTTTCCCAAAATGAGGCTAATTTGCCTACACTATAAAGGCCAATTAATATTGATGAAGCTTCTGGGATGAAAATAATAATAAATTAGGTCCGTTTTCTTCACATATATGGTTTTTGGTTATTATTGGCATTGGTCTTCAAGTTGGAAAAAATTTTCAAAAAATTCATGTTTGGAAAATTTCTTGAAATTTCTTTCAAAAATTCTGGGTTGGAAATTTTGAGAAAAATAATTGAAATTGGAAAAAATGTTGAGAAAAGGAGAAAACGCAAAATTGCATAACATTTCGGGAAAATTTGAAATTGGAAAAAAATTGATGAAAATAAGACTTCAGAAAAAGGAACCACGGCCTTGGAAGGCCGGGAACCCTAAAAATGGATAATACAAGCCCCAAAAAATAAAAAAAACTAATCAAATAAATATAAATTTAAATAAAAATATGTGACCCGTGCAGGGACAGGGTACCTAAAGTCGGAAAACATAATTTTGAGTTAGAGACAAAAATATGAAAAATGGGCAATTTTTTTCAAAAATTTTTTTTTCTCTTTTTTAGGTAGTTCAGACCTCTACGCAGCTTTAAACGTGTTTTTTCGATTATTTTTTTTTTGAAAGTCATGATTTTTTCTAATTTTTAAATGTCTCTATCTCACCGAAAAATTGACTTAGGATGCTCATCTAGGTCTTAAAATGTTCCGCATAGTCTCCCCTATCATTTAAGCCCAAAAACTCATTTTTGAAAAATCCGACTTTAGGTACCTTTTCCCTGCACGGGTCACATATTTTAAAAAAATTTCACTAATAAACCCTAAAAAAATAGGTCTATTTAAATTAAAATAAATCACAAAAAATAAAATTAAATAAAAATCTGAACTTTTTCTTGTCATATTTTACAGTGAGTTTGTAACATTGATATCATTATGTCGTTGGCCAAATGAAGTATTTGATCCATTCGAAGTATTACCACTTTTTCCTAATGTTCAAAAATTTACATTATTTAAAAGTGGAAAAACCAAAATATTGAAAGATTTCCCATCTTTACCAACATTGAAGGTAAGAGTCGACTGTTTTGCACTTTTTTTCAAGAGTTAAAAAGGAGGGTCTAAAAATTGTGTTTAAATGTGGAAAATGTGGTAAAAATTTCACTTCACCCCCCCCCCCCTCATAAAATTCTACAACATTACAAAAAAAGCTTGAAAAATTGAATAAAATAAAATAAAAAAGTTGTCTATGTGTAAGAAGATGTTTTTTTCCCTAAAATATCTTTGTTTCCTTTTTTTTCACTTTTCTACAAAAAAATAAAAAAATTATTTTTGAAATAGTCGATTTTCCAACGTTACTTTTTGTTATTTTGAAAAAAACATACCGTAGGTACGTACATGATGCACTTTTCTTCATTATTGGGGAAAAAATAGTTTAAGGCAGAAAAAAAATATCAAGCGTGAATCTACATACATAGAAAGCGATTTTAGGAGAGTGTTAGATTTTTCTATCATCTCAAGAAAGAGGGACATATGTTTAAGAGTAGAAAAAAGCGAGGCTTGTGCAATAAAAAAATCAAAAAATGGTGTTTTCGGAAGAATTTTCTAAAATACAAAAAATACACTGATACTTTATGCGAGGATGAAAATGTTTTAAAAACTTCCATTTGAGAAACAAAAAGTATCTACAGAGTCATTTTTCCAATATTTTACAAACCATTTTCGATCATTTGGGGGAGGGGGATATCTACATCCCTCCTCAGAACCGATACCGACATTATTTACATCCATATTTCTCATAAGCCTAAGTAGGTATTTAAAAAAAATTGTTCAAGAATGATTTTTTTTTATTTTTTGAACAAAATTTTAAAAACATGAAAATATATTTTTTCAAGTAAGTACTCTAGTACCTATAGTAAGTCTAAGTACCCGCACCTCTGGAAAATGGGGTGAAGGTGAAAAGCGGAGTATAGTGATATTCGATTTAAAAACGCTCATATTATTAATAGATAGGTACAATTTTCAACTAAATTTTTTCATTTTTTAAAATAAAATTTCTCAAAAGTTTTTGAATAAGCATGTGGGTTGTCTGGTGATAGTTTGTCGAACCAAAAAATTTATTATAACCGAGTACCAAACTAAGGAAACGTGTCAGATGAAAATGCTGCCCTATCTTTGAAATTAGTTCATTGTACCTAACTACTTCGAAAAATGAATAAATTTTCATATTTTGATTTCTTACCCAACTTGAAAGTTGAAATGCTGCGAAAGAAAATTTTTACAAAAGAAATCTAAAAAAATCAATTAAGGAATTGAATAGTTCTTTGAAAATGAAAACTGAACAAATTTTGATCTGAAGATATTCATCTAACATAAGAAATTTAAGGACCACGGATTATTCAAAGTTCAGAACATTTTAAAATTTTTTGAAGTCCATTTATTTTGAATAATTCATATAGTCTCTTTAAATTGATGTCAGGCAAAAAATCCCATCTAAACAAAAGCACGGTTAGGTTTCAAAGTAGGCATTATTCATTTCTTTCATTGAGTTTTTTATACTAAATTTTTTTGTTGTCCATTAAATTTTTAATTTAGGCAAAAAAATCAATTTATGAAAATTTAAAATTAGTTCATTTTTCGAAATAGGTAGGTTTAGGTACATCCATTTTTCTGACTGGAGTAAAAATATGTTTTAAACGATGTATTTTTTAAAAGAAATGTCACTTTCCCCTTTAATTTTAATGGTAGGAAACATTTGGTCAGTTTTGAAGAACGATTGGATAAGGGTTTGGGTAAGTAGGAAGAGGAGGCATTTTATCAAGTATTTCTGAGGCTCGAACACAATTTTTTGACTACCGCCCTTTACAACTTTCAAATAAAAGTGCAAAACGATTCGCTCCAAAATAAATAGGGACCTACATGTACTTTTTCTTAGATACTTACATATGAAATAATTATGCAAATAATCAGTATGTACTTTGTGTTTTTTTTCTGCAGGAATTGAATATTACGCACACATCAATTGAAAGCTTGGAAATTTCTGTATTTTCTGAATTGAAATATTTAGAAATTTTGGATTTGAGACACAATAAATTAAAAATATTTAATCAAAATTACGCATCTAGTTTGAACAGTCTAAAAGTAATTTATCTCGCTGGTAAGTATAGTACAGTAATTTTAGGTCTAAACCTAAAAAAAAATTCTTGAAAATCTGAATTTCGCATTATTACTAGTGTAGAATGGCCTCTTAAACAACATAGGTAGCAAATGTCTGAAAATCTCCGCCAGAAGGTAAAAACCACCCCCCCAACCAGTTTTTCGCGTTTTCCACCAAAATAAAAGGTTTTATCAAAAAATGTCAGGAGAAAAAATTAGTTTTATACGTTAAATTTCCTATAGAAATGTTATAAAAAAAATTTTAATTTCCATTTCAAGCCATTTTAGAGGGGATTGAAAATGACGAGTTTTCAAAATTCACAAATCCTTTCATTTTACGAGATTATTCGGTCTTTTGAAAGAAAAATCACGAAAATAAAATGATTTTTACATCGAATTTCAAATACATAGAAAACATCCTTTAGTTTTTGCGAGCGGGCAAGTGGTGCGAGGAACAGGGAAGGGGAAAAAGAGGATGTTTTTTGTGGAAATAACAATGGTGGTAAAGCATGTTCAGCAATAGTTGGATGAAAATTTGGTACCGATGATTAAATTTCAGTCTATATAAAAAAATTGTATGCTGACATGTGATTGCGAACGCATACTCAACTTACTGGCGGGGGGGGGGGGGGGATACAATTATAGGCGCCAGCCTATACCCATGAATTTGGACGTGAAATTGAGCAAACTTAACGTGATTGGAGTCAATTGCCCATGAATTGACAATTCAACATCGCTGAATATGAATACGATGTTATTTTCACATAAAAAATTTAAATCGAAAAATAAATATTTCGAATTTTACTTATACAGGGTCCGCCAAGGAAAGGTATCGCATCAATTTTTTTAAATAAAATGGCAACAATGTTAGCTACAGAGCTCAGCCACGCAGCGTTCGAGAGCAAAAAGATGGGAGTTTTTCGTTTTTAATAATCAAATGTAACCATGGCTTCGTGATAGGAAAAATATCTTGCATTTTTAAAAATTTCGCTTTCGCTCAACTCGGGCAGTAATCCAGGCATTTTAGGAGTTGACCCCCCAAAAATTAAAGCCTGATTTTATTTTCGCGTGTTACGTTTGTAATGATCCACTACACAACATACTAAAATGGACACCCCCACAACCCTCCGCTACCCTCAGGGGAGGGGAAAACGTCCGCTGAAAACCGGATTTTCGTGAATATCTTCTCAAATAAGCCTCAAAATTGAAAAGTAGTTATGAACAATCTTGTTCTACGCGTAATTTCCTATCGGAAGGGTTTTTTTCTTTTTCAAAAACACTCACTTCCTTGGCCAAAAATTAAGGGTAAAAAACACCTATTTTTCAACAATTTACAGCATTTTTGGAAAAAATCGAAACTTTTGGGAATATCTCCTCAAAAAAGCCCCAAAATGGAAAAATGGTTATGAACAATCATGTTCTACGTGTAATTTCTTATCAGACAGGTTCGTTTTTATTCGAACACATCCGCTTCTATGCCCAAAAATTAAGGGTGAAAACGCCTATTTTTTCAATATTTACAGTATTTTTGGAAATGATGGAAATACGAAGCTGAAAATATCGTTTTTGAATCCTTACGACGCAAAGAAATGTTTCGTATCACCAATAATCAGCAATAACATCGCGTTTATAATAAGTACTTTTTCATTCCACAACTTCGATTTTTTAAATGCAGTATTCAATTTCAATAACCTCTCTTATAATTAACGGTAGGGGTTGAAATTTTTGCGATGACTTTTTTTGGAATACCCTACCAGCATGTATAAAAAAAATACTCATTTTGGGTACTTTTAGCTTCGTATTTCCATCATTTACAAAAATACTGTAAATATTGGAAAAATAGGTGTTTTCACCCTTAATTTTTGGGCAAAGAAGCGGGTGTTTTCGAAAAAAAACGAACCTGTCTGATGGAAAATTACACGTAGAACATGATTGTTCATAACCATTTTTCCATTTTGAGGCTTTTTTGAGGAGATATTGCCAAAAGTTTCGATTTTTTCCAAAAATGCTGTAAATTGTTGAAAAATAGGTGTTTTTTACCCTTAATTTTTGGTCAAAGAAGTGAGGGTTTTTGAAACAAAAAAACCTTCCGATAGGAAATTACGCGTAGAACAAGATTGTTCATAACTACTTTTCAATTTTGAGGCTTATTTGAGGAGATATTCACGAAAAATCGGTTTTCAGCGGACGTTTACCCCTCCCATTGGGGTAGCGGAGGGTTGTGGGGTGTCCATTTTAGTATGTTGTGTAGTGGACCATTACAAACGTAAAACGCGAAAAAAAAATCAGGCTTTAATTTTGGGGGGGTTTGGTACATTTTTTCTCTTATTTGCCTGGACTACAGTATTTTAGTAACTACCTATTTCTTAAATAAACCTACCACTCTATAAATTTGAATCGATTGAATTTGTAAAAATTCTGTCTTTTTTAACCAGT
This sequence comes from Pseudococcus viburni, assembly GCA_033439095.1. Classification (NCBI taxonomy): domain Eukaryota; kingdom Metazoa; phylum Arthropoda; class Insecta; order Hemiptera; family Pseudococcidae; genus Pseudococcus; species Pseudococcus viburni. Next base: position 761,655 of record JAVBJF010000169.1, read on the forward strand.
AGTGATTTTTCACTGATTTTTCGGTCAAAAATTACTCATTTCTCAGTCACTGTCCCATTTATCAGAAAAAATCAGTAATTTTGACTAAAAAAATTATTAAATCTCGTCATTCTTCAATTTTTTTCGCTCAAATCTGTAGGTATATATTATTTGCCTACTGAAAATACCCCAACTACTCCATCCCCACTAAAATAACAGGTTACTTCATTTTTTCATTGAATTTTGACACCCCTCCCCCCCATTTTTTTTCAAAGTTTGAGCCCCCTGCACAATTTCTGGGTGCGCCTATGGATTAAAAGAACATTTGTGATAAATTTCATACCTATCTGATGCTTTTCAGGTAATCCTTATTCTTGCGGAGACAACTTTTCGTGGATAACACGTGAAAATAGTACATTCATAAATTTAATAGAAGATGCAGATGATATGACTTGTGGAGAGCACCGATTCAATGGAAAACCTTTAAAAAAAGTGATGGGAATTGTAGAGGTAAAAGAATAAAATAAAATACGATTCTAGGTGATTTACGAAATTTTTCAACCTATATAGTTCATGTTAAATATGGCGATGGTGAACTTTTCACCCAACGAAATTAATGTTCCATTGGTTTTTTGCCTAGATTCTGAAAACCGAATGTCGTAAAAAAGTACCAATCAACTGCACGTGTGTTTTAGATCACGTAATTCGAGTTTCTGGCACCAATTTACGACCAATGATAACAGTAAATTGTAGTCATCAACATTTAACAACACTTCCTCCGAATTTGCCCAGTTTTACATCAACTCTAATAATGCGTGGAAATATGGTGATCAGATTAACTTTTTAAATCGATGATAGCTGATTTTCTAATTTCATGAAAACAATTTTTACAGATTTCCAATCTCAGCGAATTTATTACAAATGAAAGTTATTTCAAACTTTTGAACATATATTTGGACTATAATAATATCTCGTCTATAAATGTACTTCTTGCATCTTCTTGGTTGAATACATTTCGTGTCCTCAGTTTAAAAGGAAATAATTTATCGGAGGTAATTTTTCTCATTATTAATTAAGGCGCAGATTTTACTCATATTTATTTCTTATAAGTACAAAAAATAATAATTAAAAATGATTCTCTTTTTTTTTACCAACAATAAGGTGCCATTATACGCGTTGGAAAATGTCTTTGAAAAAAATCGTAATGTTGGGAAATTTTTATTAAGTGAGAATCCATGGAAATGCGATTGCACGTTTGCTCCTTTATTCAAAGTAAGTGAAACGTCTTTTGCTTAAAAAATAATAATTCTGATACGTTGAATTTAATTAGAGCCGCATAATTTTCAGAATTTCTTAGCTAAATACAGATCAATCATCAGAGATGCAGGAAATGTAAAATGCGCAGCTAAAAGTGGCGATAAAACTTCATTAATGCTGGTATGAAATAACGATTTCCTATCTGCATTTTTCAGTAGATACCTATTGTACTTATTAGGTAGGTACCTTAAATATAATTATGAACATTTCATTTCACAGATAATTTCATTCAATCGTAATAAGATTTGCAAAGAAAAAAGATTATTCAACTTGTCATTCGTGAATTTCCTCAGCATATGTTTTGGTGTTCTACTCATCATATTACTCACAGATTTCGCTCGTAATTATTACATGTATAAAAAATACAGTAAATTGCCTTGGATTGTTAATAAATGGCCCTGTTGATGAGGTGAGAATGGGGAAGGGATGCGAAACAATATTCGCCGTATTTTTATATTGGTAGAAACCTGATTAAAATATATGTACCTACTTATGATATTCAATTTGAATTTTAATAAATTGTCGATTTTTTTCGCACCGTTACCAAATTTAAAATAGATTTTGCTGCATTTCTTTTCGCTTGAAATTTTTCAACGCCATGTCCTGATATGTAATAAAAATAAATTCATTAGTTTGAGACGTTAAAATGCATATTTTAAATTTCACGAACACTTTTTCAGGTACCTACCTAAAGCGATATATCCCAGTGCTTCGCATTTCACGGTATAGTACGCTTCGTTATTTTTTCCAGTTTCGGAAATGATGGTATAGAGTGGTGGAGGCTCATGCATATGCAAGCACTTTTCTTCCAATTTTTCAATAAAGTCCTCCTTTTCATTCAGCTTAACCGTGAGTTCGTACATTCTGAGCAAAGAAAATTATTACGTGTAATTTCGTCCCGATGACGAATCAAGTATACAAAAATAAAATTAGCAAGTTTTGAAAAAACTTACTGTAGTTCATTGAATGGCATAATTTGACGCGGTAGATTGTTAGTTTTTTGGCGTTTTATTATCTGTTTTATCATCTCTGTTGCTGCTTCTTCTTTTGCTTTGGTTTTTTTCCGTGATTTTCCTTCAACTACAAGTAAATACGTAGATAGGATTTCAGTTTAAGTATTAATAGCTAGGAATGCGGAAAAATACCAATCCCTTATGCAAAGAACTAGTAGTAAACTAGTAGTAAACTAGTAGTTTTTTCAAAAAACTAGTAGTAAACTAGTAGTTTTTTCAAAAAACTAGTAGTAAACTAGTAGTTTTTTCAAAAAACTAGTAGTAAACTAGTAGTTTTTTCAAAAAACTAGTAGTAAACTAGTAGTTTTTTCAAAAAACTAGTAGTAAACTAGTAGTATTTTCAAAGAAACTAGTAGTTTTTTTAAAAGAACTACTAGTTTTTTAAAGCAACTAGTAGTTTTAAAAAAAAACTAGTAGTGAACTAGTAGTGTTTTCAAAAAAACTACTAGTTTTTTTCAAACTACTACTAGTTTTCTTAAAACTACTACTAGTTTTTCATAGTGACTAGTAGTTCTTTAAAAAATAACTAGTAGTTTTTTTCAAAAATACTACCTACTACTTTTTCAAAGCAACTAGTAGTTTTTTTTAATAGAATACTGTTTTTTCAAAATGACTAGGTAGTGGTCTTTATCAAAACCAAATATTACCAGTTTTATAAGACTTGTCAACAAACAAATTTTTGACAAATTAGTTTATTCAAATAATGTAATTTATGGTACATGTGAAAACATCTACACACATTGATAAGTTAAAACCCTTATACCAAGAACTAGTAGTTTTTTTCGAAAAACTAGTAGTAAAACTAGTAGTTTTTCGAAAAACTAGTAGTAAAATTAGTAGTTTTTCAAAAAACTAGTAGTGAAACTAGGTAGTAGTTTTTCGAAAAACTACTCGTTTTTTCCAAACTACTGCTGGTTTTTTCCAAACTACTACTAGTTTTTTCAAAAAACTACATATTAATGTTACCAGTGATGGAAGGAACGGAAAACGCTGCCGCATTCTGAACATTCGATGTCATAATTTTACATATTTAAAAAATGTATTTCATATTCCCTCTCCACCCTAACCCGTCATCTCACAGAAAAAACTATTATCGAATTTACATCAATTTCAATATATTTTTTTTCTGAAGAGTAGCGAAAATCGAATTTTTCAAATTTCCCTTGTATCCCTACCTCTCTGGCCACCCTTCATTCCGAAAAAATGCTAAATTCGCATTCTACGCTCTTGAAAACATGGATTTCGATATATTATTCAAAAAAATTTCAAAACTCAAAATTTTGCAGGTTTTTCTCTCTGCTCACCTCAACCCTTCATTTCTAAGAGAAAATTATTACTAAATTTGTATTCCACGACCACAAAAACATGAAGTCAAAAAATATTAGGTACTTGGAAAAATCACATAATTCAAATTTTCACCCAAACTATTCATTTCAAAGCCATAAAAACATTCCCAATCCGCATTCTAAGCCCTCGAACACATAGATTATGATATTACTCGAAAAATTTACAAAATTCAAATTTTGTATTATCCCCTCCAACCTTTCCTCTTTTTTCCTCAACCCTTCATCCTTAAGAAAAAAATATTGTCAAATTCGTATTCTACGCCCTCGAAAACGTAGATTTCGACATATTATACTCAAAAATTACAAAACTCGGTTTTTTATAGGTTTCACCCCCTTCTTTACCTCCTTTTCACCCCAACCCTTAATCTCTAAGCAAAAAATATTGTCAAATTCGTATTCTACGCCCTCAAAAACATAGATTTTGACATATTACTCGAAACAAAATTGCAAAATCTCAATTTTTTCCAAGCCTCACCCCCTCCTTTACCTCCTTTTCACCCCCAACCCTTAACCCCTAACCAAAAAATATTGTCAAATTCGTATTCTACGCCCTCAAAAACATAGATTTTGACATATTACTCGAAAAAAATTGCAAAATCTCAATTTTTTCTAAGCCTCACCCCCTCATTTACCTCCTTTTCACCCCCAACCCTTAACCCCTAACCAAAAAATATTGTCAAATTCGTATTCTACGCCCTCGAAAACATAGATTTAGGCATATTGCTCGAAAAATTTGCAAAATTTCAATTTTTGCAGGTTTTTGCTACCCTTTTTTCTTAAATTTTGAATTTTTGTGGCTCCAGCCCCCAAGGGGTGGGATAAAAATTTGCTAAATGTGCCCGAAAATTTTATAAAATTATAATGAACAAGAAAATCAAAAAAAAAATTCAATTTGATTAAAATTGAAGAAAAAAAATTTCCCAAGTTCATGTTTAAATACTACTTTTAGTGTAATGTCTTCAACCCAGCATGGTGGCGTGCTCCTCTAAACCAAGAACACCAGGTAAGTGAAGAAGTAAGAATAATGGTAAATACTAAAAAAAACTACTAGTAAGCTACTAGTAAGCTACTAGTAAGCTACTAGTAAGCTACTAGTAAGCTACTAGTAAGCTACTAGTAAGCTACTAGTAAGCTACTAGTAAACTAGTAAACTACTTTTAAAAAAAAAAACTACTAGTAAACTACTATTTTTTTCGGCAAGTAGTTTTACTAGTGAAACCAAACTAGTAGTTAACTAGTAGTAAACTAGTGGTTAAACTACTAGTTTACTACTAGTTTACTACTAGTTTACTACTAGTTTACTACTAGTTTACTACTAGTTTACTACTAGTTTACTACTAGTTTGGTTCCACTAGTAAAACTACTTGCCGAAAAAACTAGTAGTTTACTAGTAGTTTTTTTTTAGTAGTTAACTACTAGTTCTTTGCATAAGGGATGAGTATTAGGTAAAAAAATAAGAACTCACCATACAAACTTCCTACTTCGCAGCTGTATGTATGATCTACTAAATGACCTGTGCCCGAAACTTTCACGTGTTTGTAAATAATATTTGTAGATGAATTTTGAAAATGGTCTGATAAAATTTCTACAGCGGATTTACCATCTTCATCAATAGCTATGATCAGGTCGCCAGAAATCTATTTTCAAAATTCACATTCAAATACAAATTCATAACCAATGAAAATTTTAAGTGCGGAATACAATGTGACATGGTTTCAAGAAACCAACGTAGAGGCCAAAAAAATCAGGTTTTTTCCCCTTGATTTTTAGAGAAAATTTAGCGAAGAATTCGAAAAGGTTGGTTTGAGAGCTGTAGCACGTCCTTAAGTGTCCGAAAAAGGGTCCTAAAGTTTGAAAATGTGATTTTTTTTTCATTTGGAGTCCTTTTTGGAATACTAAAGGACAAGCTAACGACTTCGAACCAGTTTTTTCAAATTCTTTACCTAGTTAATTTCCTTTAAAAATCGATAAAAAAAACAACAAACAAATTTTTCATCAAAATATCTTTTTCTGTTCTTAAGGAGCGTGCTATGACCCATTTTAAAGGCGTTATACGGCCTTCAGACTGACTTTTTTAAATTCATCGTTAAATTTTCTATAAAAATGCTGTATAAAAAATTCATCAAGGAGCTCCAAAACAAATACTTTTTTCGAAATGATCTTGCACTCTACGTTGGTTTCTTGAAACCATGTCACACCTGACAACAACGAACCTGATTAGTTAATTTTTCTTCGCTTACAGATGCCATAAATGGAGGCCAGTCTTCTTTCTTCTCTAATTTAAGTTGATTTTTCGCCAAATTCATACTCAAAGCTAAATTAATTCATATAAAATGATACAATATAAGTAAGTACAAGCAAAACGTAAATAGTTAGAATTCTAGATACCCAGGTACCTATGTATGTTTTTTTAAAAATAAACAAAATGATGGGACCAAATGGACCGTGATAATTGGCATTTTCTTCAGATATTCGCTCTTTCGAACTATGATCATTTCTAAGAAATGATTATAAAACTATCGAAATTCTGAAAAGGCGCTGAAAGATTGTTTAAACTCGTTGAAACGATGTCAACTCATTAAAAAAAATCTCGATTCTTGTATTCTTTCGAAGTGGGTAGGTATAGCTAATTACTTCCCTGCAAGATAGGAATATTGGCGGGCCGAAGGAAAAGGAATAACTTGTTACTTCAAAAATAATAAAATTGCATTGTGAGAGTGAGGAACTTTTTCCAAAAAAATGTATAATTTCAGATTAAAAAATCAAGGAAAACTGCGTTTGAGTTGGAAAATTTTTTTCACGAATTGAATATTTTTCAATTTTTAGTTTCCTCTCATTTTCTGTAATGCAAATTTTGATTCTGGTTGGAATGGGGTTGGCTCTATTAGAAAATAATTTGTATATCCACGCAGCAATGAGCATAAGTTGAAAATTTTGTTCAAGTGAACTTGTAGAGTCCGCATTCTGATTTGAACAAAAGTGAGATTTTCGGAAAAAGTACGTTCCAAAATCCCCGCAATCAAAATTTCAGCTGTCCAAGTTGAATTTTCGTTTTTTTACGAGTTTCTTAAACAGCTGTCGAAATTCCCCCGTTCAAAAATCTCCTTAAAGTTTGAAACACTAGAGAATGACAAAATTGTACTGGAGAGTCTAGAATGGTTGAAAATAGTGAAATTAGATTTTTAGGAGAGATCAAAATCAACTAGAGATCTGATTTTCATTAATTTATTTCAAAAAATAGATAAGTAGGTAGGTATGTAGGTAGTTTTTTTTTTCAAAAAATACGATTTTTGATTTCCAAAAAATTTTTATAAGATACGTCGAATTTAGATTCAGCTGTTTTTATATTTTCTTTGGTGCAAATCAAAAGAGTAATCGATCGTTTCGTACTTTTTTTTCGAAAATTGAAGAGGAAATTGTTTTAGGCAGGATCAAAATCAACTAGAGATCTGTTCTAATTATTTCAAAAATAGAATCAGGACGGTATCAGTAGTTTTTCTTTTCAAACTACGATTTTGATTCAAAATTTTACAGAGTAGGTAGGTTCAAAAAAATTCGAAATATTGGAAACAAATTCTTATTCATTTTTTTTCAAAAATGTTTTTAATATGGAGCTATTTAGCAAAAATGTTGCTGGCACCCATTTTTCAACGCTCTTGATTTTTCAAGGGTCTTTAAAAAGTATCACTTCTTTCATATTTTTTTTCAATATTTCAGGCGAAAAAATTTTTCCTGAAACGGTGTTGGTGGGTTATAGATATTTTTATGCATTAAAATTTGCCACAATTTTTCCAATTTAAAAAAAACATAAGGTTAACATATTTTCCTCGTTAAAAAAAATTGTCTGAATGGGGGTTGATGATGAAAAATCGTCGTCGATGATTTTAATGGGTTAAAATATTCATATGTACTAACATAATTTTAGAAAAAAAATTGAAATTTTTCTTCCCGAAAAACACTTCTTTCGCGATCGTTTTACTTGAAGTCTCGAAATTCACTTTTTTTGTCGTGAAAAATCAGTGAAAAAGGTGAATTTTAAAACATTAATCAAAAATATTGCGAAAAGGGTGTTTACCGAAGTATTTTGATCTGCTGAACACGAATATAGAATTTCTTTTCTTATTTGTTCATTTATTTCTGTATAAAACGCTCAAGATTTGAAAAATCTGCTAAAATAACAACATTTCTGTACGGTTTTTTGCAAATTTCGGTCCTTAGTTCAAAGAAATCGCCAAAACCAAATACACAGCAAAATTCTACATGAAAAAACGTATTTTTTAGAAATTTTTCCAGGATGGTCGCTTTTTGGTTACATGGTATTTTTTTCAATTGAAAACTTCAAATGGCCGAAAAAACGTGAAGGAGTGCACCAAAATTGTTGAAAAAATTATCATAAATGCACCTCTACGAGATGTAACTTGTTGCTAAAGAACAGAAAATTTCCTTCTCTTCCGTTGAAATTGAAAATTCTTGAAAATGATGCAATAAAATGGCCATAGGTACGAGAGGGGGTAGGGTCCAAAAATTTTGTGAAAAATTATTTCTAGTCAATATACACGACTTGAGGTGTTTCAGTGGCATAACCAAGGGGGTCCAGGGGGTCTGGACCCCCCCCCCCCTTGGCGTCAGAAACTTACGTGAAAAAGTGCCTTTTTGGAGCATGAAAAATCTAATTTTCTCAAAACTTCGCCCTCGCTTCGCTCGGGCATGAAAGAAATTACTAATTCTATAAACTGTTTGAATCAACTATGCAAAAAATAGTTCCCTTTTGATATTCCAAGTCTCCATACCCACTTTGCACCCTCCCCAAAAAAGCTTCTGACGCCAATAGGTATTTGTATTAGCTTTTAAGGCCAAAATAATTAGTACCTATGTAAGTTGTTTGTTCCAAGATTACATTTCCATCAGTTTTTTTCCTTAAACGTGCTATGGAAATCGCATGAAAATTTAATAAAGTTTGAATTTTGTGTTTTTATAGTAAAAGGAAATTTGATGGGGGGGGGGGGAGAGGTGAACTTACAATTTCTCAAAAATCATGAAATTTCGGACCCCCTCCTTGAGAAATTTCTGGTTACGCCACTGAGGTGTTTAGAAGCCCAAAAGCGCCTGGGGCCAAATTCACCCTTTATCCGGCCATACCGTTTTTTGAGTTTAGTCAGATTTGATGGAGAGGGTAAATGTAGAGTCGGAGAGTAAAATTTTTACCAAGTCTAAGCTCGACTATTTGGCTACTCTCCTCTTCAATTGAAAATAGCACCTGCAAAGTGACCTAACTGCAAAAAGTTGATTTCGAGAAAAATGAGAAAAAGCTGCCCTATGGAAGGGAAGCGAGATATTTAAAATCTGTTTTACGGAATGGAAAGGGTCAACCTTCACTCACCTGGTGACATCATTTTTTTTTTTTTTTTTTGAAAATCAGAAAATCAGTGTTGCTGCAGCACGCTAAAAAAATGCTGCAGTTAGGGTCACTTTGCAGGTATGAAAAGGTCATTACTGATAAAATCAGGTAAAATGTGTTTAAGCAAACATGAAAATTAATTGTGATCTAATGAACAAAAAAAACCTGAAATTTGGTATATATCCTATTTTTGACATCGCAAATCGATTGGAAGTAGTTTCAAGACGTTTTGGAGTCTCCAGAAGATTTTAGAATTTTTAAGCGCGATAGAAAGGTCTGTAAAAACGGTCCATATGAACTTTAGCACCTAAAAACAGATTACTAATGTGGTGCCTCACATATACTAATAGATGGCCCCACAATCTCAAAAATCACAATTTTGCACTTCGGCCACTTTGCAGGTCATATTTTCAATTACCTAATAAAAATAAATGCATTACGATACTCCTAGTGGCCATCTCCAGTGGTTTTCTTTTTAGGCAAGTGTCCTTACGTTCTTATACATAAATTCAATAAAAGTTGCATAAGTAAAATATGAAAGGCATTACTTTTTAACCAGTAAAATTGTTAAGTAGGTATTAATATTGCTCAGTCTATTAAAGCTATACTTAGATTTAGGTAGGTACTAGGTAGCCTAAGTACCTTACTTGATCTTATTTGCAGTTCATGGTGAATGAAATCCAATATTACGTTGAACCTATCAACAATTTCTTCAACATGGTGATTCATTTTATTGAATATTTCGTAGTGTTTCGTAAATGTAGCAGCATATTTATGAATCAGTGTTATCATTCTGCTATCCCTTCGATCAAAACTTTCTTCTTTACTGAACATGGTATGATCTTCAGCAACACTTTCATTATCTATTTAAAAAATCCTTCAACTTCACCCTATGAGCCGATCCAATTAATTATAAATACCTATGCTTGTCTAGCTTCGTAATTAATTTTGTCAGCATTCTTGATACTTCTAAATTAGATAGGTACCTAACATCTAAATGTACCAAAATTCGAATCATTTATATACCTACACAAAATGGGTTTTCGGTTAGAAATTTAGAAATTAGGTATGTACTTAGGTAGCGGACACAAACTTTACATGGATTGCCAATTCGTGCGACCAGTCAATGCTCTCAGTTCGTGCGCAATTTGGTTAATTAATGAGAGTGTGCGAATTCGATAATTCAAAATTACAGTTCATGATGGAACGTAGGACAGTCCATCTATATATTTCATTCAACTAGCCGCCTATCTACTTAAAATTCTATTATGAAGCCTTTTTCCGAAATAAAGTTATGATTGTACATATATTCTAATTGCCTAGTTCTTGAAGTTGGAAAAAAGTTTAAAGTAGCGATAAAAGTTGAATCACGTACTGAAAGCCAATATCACTTTAGGATATCATACTCGCTTTGTAGTTTTTACATACCAATGCCCGAGGCCGTCTCCTCCGTAGCCGCGTATGATAATTTTCGAACGTGAGATTGCTCGTACTTTTCCATAGCCGAAGTTTTCTCCAAAGTTGCCAAAGTTTTCAGTTTCGTCAATAATTCTCTACCCATGGCTAAATATTCTTTGAATTTTCTTTCCTCTTCTTTTTTCAAAGTAGCTTTAAGGTAAATACAAAATAAGTAAAATTATACCTACTCCTTACAATTCTATTTATGAGTACCCAAAAGAGATATAAAATCGTTCGTCTGATTGAAATTGTATTTAAAGTACCTAATTTACTATTATGCGATGAGTTGAAAAATTGATGAAATAAATCAAATGAAAATAGATATTACCTATGTATAATTAGATGGGTACAATTTGTTGAGCTTAAATTGTGTATGAGTGACATTGACATGAAATGACGATGACGTAGATAATTTATATTCGCTCTATTTACTTATTTCGCTCATTTTCCAACTTTCAATCTCAATTTTCGTAATGAAGCAGTTCACGTTAATTAAGCTTTGTGTCATTTCGATTTCGAAAGCTTTTGAATTATCTTCGTCCAGTATCGATTGCCATTTTTGCTCTTTATTATACCTTTTCGGTTTGAAAAAGTTTTTCATCTGTCAAAAAAAAAAGTAATTTTAATGAAAAACTCGAATAGAGTGTTTGGAAATAGGTATTTTTGCTATAGCAAAACAATTTTAGTTCCACAAAAACGAAAAATAAACGAAGTATACGCTATCGATAATTGTTCCTTTCCCTAGATTTAAATAAAATAACGTGCTATTTGTTGAAAAATAATAATGCATACCTCATTTCCATATCTATCGTTAATCTCTTCCACTGATGCAAACATTTCGAATAATTTACGACAGAATTTCTCAAAAGAAAAGATATCGTGGCACAAAAAAAAGCAAGATCGAAATTATCGACACAGTTTATATAGGTAGGTACTGGCATTTTTTATACACGTCATTCGAAATGAATAATGCATAGAAATACTATTAAAAAGTTAGAAATGAATTGGAGGGAGCTTTTTCTTTTCTTATATTTCTTTTTTTATTTTTCTTTATTTATTTCTTGTTGCTAGCTACCATATTTTGTCCTTGTAAAAAATTTCCTGTAAGTAAGGCAGGTAAGTATGTGTGTTTGTATTATTTCGATGATTTCGCTTCATTAATTTTTTTTAATGTCATTTATATTCTGTACTTTTTGATATCTATAGGTAGATATCGTATGAGTATAGTAAGAGGTAAGTACTCCTGATTATGAGAATGTTGCATGATATTAATATATGAGACGCAGCCAGGGATACCCGACCATATGTCAGAAAATTTTTTTTTCGTTTTTTTGACTCTTTAAATAGTACAGACTTGTACCTTTCGAATAGCGCAAACCGCATTAAAAAAGGTTGAGAAATGAATTTTCTATGATTTTTCAAAGTTTACCAAAAAATGATTTTCAAAAATCAAAGTTTTGAAAAAAACGCAAAACAAAATTTGGAACTGTTTTCAATGAATAAAAAAAAAATTATGTTCTGTAAACGACTTTTCTCATCGGAAATGGTTTATTTACATCCTCTTACATCACTTTAGGTCATTGACCCCTTCCAGAAGTTGCCGGCATCGAAAATCGAAACCATACCATATGTCGGGAATCATCTTTTTTTAAGAAATAATGACATTTTTGGTACCTACAAAATTTGTTTTCTTAATAATCGTACACCACTGTAGTTCATTAAAACGAGCCTGAAATTACGTGCATTGAGAAATGAAATCATAGTGCAAGTCAAACAACTTTACAAACCAAACGGTGAAAATCATGCTTTGAAAATTAGTGTTCAACAGATATCCAGATAATCGAAATGAAGAGTTTCAACGGGAAAAAATTGAATTTTCGATTTCGATAATCGATTTTTCAATTTCGATTTTTCGATTTTTCGATTTCGATAATCGACCTTTAAATTTTGTGAGGGTTCATGAAAGAATTCGGGAACTCTCGGAAAAGTTCAACCGTTTTCGGGATGTTTTCGGAGCTGTTCGGCAATTTCCGTGTGATATCCGGATAATCCAAATAGTATTTATTTGGATATCCGGATATTTGTTGAACACTACTACGTTTCAATAATAATGAAAGTTGTAAATTTTAACATATTTTTATAAAATTCCGACATATGGTATGGTTTCAATTTCTCAGAGGCCTTCAGCAAAATTCGTTTTTTAACCAAGAAGATGACACTTTTGGGACCTGAACCTATTCTCATATGAAAGTAGAGGGTTCATAGTATACAAATTGATAAAAAAAAATTTCCATATTTTTGGTCATTTTTTCTTAATTTGCGTTTTTCTCGAAATTTACTTTTCCGACATATGGTCGGGTATCCCTGGCTGCGTCTCATATGTACAAGGTGTTTCATAGCTGACTGACGTTCTTCCAACCAGTGAGTAGGCAACACATCATGAATCCAAGTATGCATATGTGCTAACCCATGAACTGCAAGGATGAGTAAGGTTCTTTGAAATTTTTTTAGAATTTTTCTTAGAACTTCCTACCGTGCACTACTCGACAAGACAACGATGATAGATAGAAAGTAGCGTTTTGCAGCAACGCATGGTTCCACAAAATGGAATAGTATCTTCTAGATTATTATTAAAAATTTTAACGAACGTCTGTTTCAGTGATGTAAGAGCCTCGATTTGAGGGCTCCCGCTCTCGCTCCCGCACGAGGCTCTTCATTATTTTAGGCTCCGGCTCTTCATTCGCTCTTTTGAAAATTTCGATCACCGAAATTATCGTTCTTCAACTCTTCAATTTTAAAAACGATTCTCGCTCTTAGCTCTTGGCTCGCTCTTTGAATTTCTTCACTCTCGCTCCCGCTCCGGCTCTCGCTCCTGACTCTTCAAAATTGAAAATTTTTTTGCAAGTTTTTGAGATGAACACCAATTATCCATGTCACAAAGTCGTAAAAACCAGAGGTATTTAATGCTAACTATTACCTATTGATTAAATCACATTAAAATGGGCATATTAAATATTATTTTACACTTTTTTCTTAATTAATCATGACATGGTTTTCCTTGCAACCATTTTCTACTTCATTATTGACAAAATTTTTACATTTTATTTCATCATTTTCATGAGCACACAGAAAATAACATGAAATTGGAGTCTGAGGGTAGCGCTGTACGATACAGAAAGTGGCACCAAAAAAATTTGAAAAAGAGCGAGAGCCAAAGGAATTTTCTGGCTCTGGCTCCGGCTCCGGCTCTTCTCAGATTCAAGCGCACTCTTTGGTAACGCTCTTCAAATGAGTGTCGTGGAATTTTTTATGGGAGCGCTCTCGTTAGTTCCAAGATTTTAAATTTTTAGCTCTTCGCTCCGCTCTCGCTCTCTCAAAAAGTACGGCTCTTTTAGGCTCCCGCTCCGGCTCGCTCCCGGCTCTTACATCACTGGTCTGTTTTCATTTTAGTGTTGTGGGAAATGTTGCGGCACGATTTTTTTTCAAGTGTTTGACGTCTGACTCAGAGATTTTCTAAACGTTTTTTCCAAGTCCAAATTTTTTTCATATTTTTCGCATCTCAAGTTTTTTTTTCAGTCGCAATTTTCTCAACTCAAATTTTTTCAGGTGTAAGTAATTATTCTCAACTCAAATTTTTTCAGGCGTAATTCTCTCAACTCAATTTTTTTCTCGAATTTTCTCAACTCAATTTCTTTTCAATTTTTTCAACTCAAATTTTTTCAGACGTAATTTTCTCAACTCATTTTTTTCTTTCAATTTTTTTCTCTAATTTTCTCAACTAAAATTTATTTATTTCAATTTTTTCAGACATAATTTTCTCGTCTTGAATTTTTTTCTTATAATTTTCTCAGCTCAATTTTTTTAGACGTAATGTCACGGTGGGAATGCCCAGGCCTCTCAGGTGGTAACACTGAGCCGGTCGACACGAAAGCTTGTACCAATGATAGGCTACGCCTATCATCAAATGTAGTAGTTAAACATACGCGGTAGTGTAATGTTAACATGTTCGAGGTGCTATGCACTGTGTATATGTAAGAAAGATAATGTAACCTTGTGAAGTAATTAAAGTAATTTGAGTACTTAGCAAGAGTAGCTTTTGTTTTACCCATGTGAAGTGAGAGTTAATGATCTACTACTGAGTTAGCCAGGGACCAGACCTATATTCTGAGTACCATCTTGGAGATATCCATAAGAGCAGGGCGGAGGATTTCCCACGACCTAAGAAACCTCTCTGAGGGGCAAGGTCTTCTCCCCCCTCTCAGTAATTTCCTCAACTCAGATTTTTTTCTTATAATTTTTTCTACTCAGTCAATTTTTTTCTTCTAATTTTCTCAACTCAAATTTTGCAACAGCATAATTTCTTTTTCGAGTTCTTATCATATAATGACACAAGTTATGAGAGAAAAAAATTTAGTTGAGAGAATTGAAAGACAAATATTTGAGTTGAGAAAATAAAATAACGTCTGAAAAAACTTTGGGTTGAGAAAATTATAAGAAAAAAATTTAAGTTGAAAAAATTGGAAGAAAAAATCTAAGTTGAGAAAACTACATCTGAAAAAATTTGGGTTGCGAAAATTATAAGAAAAAAATTAGGTTGCAAAAAGTATAAGAAAAAAATTGAGTTGAGAAAATTATAAGAAAAAATTGAGTTGAGAAAATTGAAAGAAAAAAGGGGAAAAAAAGAGGATAACTTTTTCAGTTATTCGCAAAAAAAGGGAAAATCGCCGTTTTTCACACATTTATTTCGAATATTTAACGCGGTACACCCACCATAGTTCAGGGTTGTACGTATCCGAATCATTTTTTGTTCAAATCACTTATTTTATGATTCGAGAAATTATTCGAATCTTTTATCAAAATGATTTGTAATTCGTTGTAATCATTGCTATCATTAGCGCATTTTTCTGTATCGAAGCCATAAGCACATCCAGAAATTATTGACGGGCGAGGCTGAGAATTCGATAAAATATGGGGGGGGGGTTCAAAATTCAATGAAAAAATCGAGTAATCTGCTATTTCAGTGGCGCTGGTATTAAGCAGATAATACATGTACCTAAACAGATTTGAGCAAACAGAAATTGGAAAATTGCGGGATTTTTTTGAACGAACAGTCAATACCTACACTCCTTAACTCTGAATTAGTAAAATTCACCTGTTTGAATCAAATGAATTTACTTAACTGAAAATCAGTGATTTTTCACTGATCCTTCAGACAAAATAATTGATTTTTTCTGACAAATTGAGAATTGATTGAGAAATCAGTGATTTTTGACTGAAAGATCAGTGAAAAATCATTAGATACCGTCAAAATGAACTAATCGTATTAAACGAAGGATTATAAATTGATTGTAGGTACCTTTTGACTAGCAGATTTTTTTTAAACTAATTTTTCCAGCACTGGAAACCTAAGCGAACAAAAATGAAAATATAAAAAAAAGTACATTTACATTCCCATCCTTATATTTTATACACGTGCAAAAGGGAAAGTATTTATTTACCTAAGTAATTACATTTGCAACATACGAACAAATCTTACAGATGCGTAAATTTTAGACTAATGTGTCGTCCTCGCACTTTCATTATTTCCTGTTTGCTACAACCATACCGTTTGCGTCGTTAATTACTTTTGTTGAAAACTTGGAGTGCCATTTAACAAGACTTTAGTAATGAACTTCTTCGCATTAATCTAAAGGTGAAGAAGATGTTGTAATCTCGATTGAGGGAAAGATATGGTTTACAAGAACCGAGAAGGTAAGTAAATGAATGCAGCATTTCGCGAATGAAGATGAAATGAGAGGAACAGCGGAAGTCATTTATACATAGGTAACAGCGACGTACTAAGACACGACTCATGTTGTCAACATTGAATTTGAGATACGTGTAGGTACTTAAAATTATTCGCGACGGTACGTATAAAAAAATTCCAGCGTGGAGGAATAAATATGTTTCTATTAAACAATCCGTACCGAAAGTGTATCATTACGTTGATGCTTTTACCATACGGAAGTGAATCTTTTTACAGTCGAGTTGAAAATACTGTTGAATAACATCGTGCTTCCCCTTACCGCAACCTCGCAATCCGAGAAGTAAAATACTTTCATGTAAATTTATGTATAAAAGGTTGGGAAAATCAGTGAAAAGTATTATAGTATGTGCAATTGTGCACGCAGCCCCGGCGAGAGGGGATGCAAAGGGTGCATTCGCACCGGGCCCGTATTTTGGTTTTAAATATCAAAGGCCCGCAAACACCTTTAAAAAACTTGCAAATAATAAGAAAAATATGCAAAAAATTCACCTGTCTAGGCTAAAATTTCAGTTAAAAAAAAAATCTTATCAACAATTTTTTCTCCTCATGAGGGATCCACCCCCTTCAAAAAGCAATAGGAGCTTGGGCGGTGCAAATTTATCACAGACTCTGGACATCATATAGAAGCTTTTACAACAATAAAATTGCGATTAACATATTTGTCTTTTTTCAAAGTGTTTTCTCAAGTAGGTACTGAAACGACCGATTTATCGGGTTTTCGAACGTCACGTATAGGCCACCTCTCGAAAAAATCTGAAAAAAATTCTCGAGTGGTGTAAAATAGAGTGAGAAACGTAAAAATATATTTTTTTATATACCAACCGCCAAAACAGTGCTCCCAGGGCAATTTAAAATTTTCAAGGTCAAATTTAAGGTCATCATAGTGGTCGAAAAAATTTGAAAAAATTTCAGGGCACTCCCATTCAGTACCTCTACCTACGTACCAAGTTTGAAAAAAATCGGTTGAAAACTCGCGCAGATAGAATTTTTAGCTTGAAAATCACGTATTCTGAGGCCTCGCCTCGGGGGTTGTGATGAAAATCCATTTTTGCGCTCTAAAATAATCTTCCACACGGACAAGTCGAATGGTATAAAAATTTTGTCAAAGTTCTACCAAGGGCCAAATGACCTCCAAACCACACCAGAGTCTTTCCAATTCGGGCTCTCAATAAACAGTCTCTAGCTTCGATCTGCTTAATCTCATCCAACAATTATTCTAAATATGAAACTTCATCTCGAAATTTGCACTATCTCTTGTAGACCCCGCTAAAATTTGAAATTGTACCATGAGTAAGATGGGTCTGTCTATTCTCACACGGAATGAACAACAAAATGACCAAACTATGCGCGATCTCGTTCATTTCTTTTCATAATCTTCACCGCTACATTGATCATCTCAGCTGTTGACTGTACCTTTTCTAAAAATTTTAATTTTTCCCAGTTTTCGAAATTTTTTCTCATATCAATTTTCTCAACTCCAATAGATTTTTTCCCCCACTAAACTTTCTTCCTCAAATTTTTTTTAATTCCTAGATTTTTTCAATTTCTTCGATTTTCATTTTTGCTAAAATTTTCTCATTTTACATTTTACTAATATTTATCTAAATTATCAACTGTAAAATCCTATTCTTTGATCTTGAAATTTTTTAAAACTTGACATTCTCTCGATTTTTTTTCACATTGAATTTTTTTTAATGTTTTTTAACCCAATTTAAAAAAAAAATTATTCTAAAAATCTAAGAGCTGGAAAATAATTTGAAAAAAATATCTGAGCTAAAAAAATAGAATTTTGAAAACAAAATTTTAAAAGCTGTAAAAATTGAACTTTGAAAAAATTTTGAGAATAAAAAAATTTGAGAAAAGATTTTAAAATATCTGGAGAAAAGAAAATTAAAAATTGAAACTGTTTTGAGAATCGAAAAAAATTGGGTTGAAAAATTTATTGATTCCGGTTTCAAATTTTCAAATCAAAAGCTAAAAATTTGATCGACTTTTTAGCAAGCTCTTCATTCCTGCTATCTTACGAGACAGGTTGCGAAGTTGCAATTCGAGCGAGCGATTTACATTTTATTGTTCATTCCGTGTGAGAATAGACAGACCCGAGTAGGGTTCCTAAATTTTATACCTAGCTGTAATATTGGACGCTAATTCGGATTTTTAAGGGAATGAATGGACCTCATTTTTCATGCTTGAGTTGGTCAATATTCCATTTTAGAAAACTTTAGTGTTTTTTTAAAAATTATACCTAATAATTATTAACTTTGTACACTACCAATGTCAAAAATCGAGCAGATATAAAATGTATCCAAGTACGACTTTTTCTATCCAAAAATACTTAACCGTAGAAATTCTGGCAATATCTTGAACGAAAACAAAATCAAGTCAAAAAAAAAATTTCTAACAGAAACAATCTAATTCCATAATTATTTTTCCAAAATTTATTTTGAAAAGGTGAAAAATATCTTATTCTTCCCTTCCCCCTTCCTTCTGAATAGGTATGCCACAACACGAACCTTGGATTTGGATGCTCGAGCAAAGCTAGAGTCAAAACTAGAAAAATAACGATGTTGAGAGAAAAAATTATTCAAGTAAGTACATTCGAGGGTATACCACAGATTAAATAAAAAAAGTACCTATCATAATTTTTGGAAAGAGGAATTCTACATACAACCTACGTATTGAAAATTTCAGCTACCTCAGTTGATTTTCTAATTTTTTGCCAAATTTTTGATCTATTATCTAAAAATTAAAGCAAAATTATGATTTTCTAAAAAATACATCACAAGAATATCAATTGAAGCATGTGTAGTACCATGTGTGACTTTTCCAAGAATTTCGTATTAAAAACAATGCAACATGACCCATTTCCAATTCACAATATGCCCTACAACATTACTAGATTTTTTTGAAGCACTATACTGGAAAGAAATCATGAAAGAAAATGCAAAACAAAATACACCATTCGATAGTTAATTAGATGTGCTTACTTCATATAAAAAATTCGCCTCCATTTTTTTCAACTTGGATGCAGAAATATTACACAAAAATGGTAATTTGGAATTTCACAGCGAGAACACAAAAATCACATTTTTGATAGGTATAATACTTAGTGCTTAAGTTATAGACAAAAAATCCGAGAGGTATGTTACCTAATACCTATTTCATATAGTTTAATGCCGCAAAGTAATCAACCCACCAATCAAGCAAAAAAATTGTTTCAACTACATCACTGACGACAATACGCCGATTTGCATCATGCTTCTTCTTGCATCCTGCCCCACGTTCCTTAATATATCTGAAAGCTTTTCTATTATGTTTTTTCAGTATTGTTCGTAATATTAACACGAAAGCTCGAAAACCCCTATAAATGAACGTACATCGCATCAGAATGACATAAAGCAATCTTAATGTTCACTGTTCTCGATCCAAACGATATATTTTTTGGTTTTTCTTCCATGTACTTAATGGACAATTTGCCATTGTTTTTTCCCCTGGAGTTTTTTCCCTTAACTTAATTAGAACACTGGGTAAAAAAATACTTTTATGATAAAATGACACTATTAATATTTTTATTACAAGCATATTTCTCCACTGAATACTTTTTATTATAGATTTTAATTGCTGTTTGAATCATTAAGCTTTTTAATATGTATTAGGTTTTAGGTAAGTAGTACCCAGTGGTACCTATTACAATGATTTTACGCAGCGAATTTATCGCTTAATGAAAGTGCTTCAATATTTCAACTTATATTGCGTTAAAACCCTTTAGATTGCATGTTTTTAAATGTAGTTTTCAATAGGAATGATACATACCTACACTTAGTTGTGTGTTTGTATAGGCAACTGCATTAAAGATTAGCAAGTCTATCACCTATGGAATTTGCGGAACAGTGCCATGGAACTTCGATAACAATTAACTATTAAGACATTTTCCGCAATAAAACATGCTGTATGTATCATTCAACTTCCTATAAGTATTATCAGGTGAAAAATTGAACATATCCGGCTTTTAAAGAACCATCGAGACAATCAACTAAAACGCCAAAGTACCTAGCAATGTCCCGAACAAAATGACCATAAAATTACTGCCATTGTTTATCGGCAAGAATTAAATTGCCGCCAGATGGTAAGTCGAAGTTTCGGAATTATATTTCATGTGGTCACATAGAAAACATTGAAAACTAAGAAAACCAGGGCAACTCGAGTTAACGTATTTTATAATGTCTTCTAACTTTCGATAATATAATTTATCACCTTTTATATTGTAACACTGGTTGAGATAAAACGCGATAACGCCGAACCCAAGTGGCTATTCCAATCTCGGAAACTGGAAAGAATGGACGTGCATTGAATCGGTAATTGATTCACTAGGTACCCTACCTGTTCTCCTAGCTTGGCTTTTCTTCGCCAAATAATTCCACGTCTCTTATTTTATTCCACTTACATCTGGCCTTATTTTTCAAAATGATTTTTATTGTGAGGGATTTTAATCTTCATATGTAAGCATTACAATATGAAGTGACAGTTTGGACATTTTTACCATTATTTCGCTAGGTGCTCAGTTGGTGTTCTATTAAATTACATATCGCGTTACATCGATGGGAATTGATAGGTAAGGGAAAAGCTAAACAAATTGTTTCACTTTGAGTTTTTTTTTATTTTTTTGTTTTTCAAAAAAAAGTGCATAGTTTCTTAATAGGTATAGATTAGCTTCCAATAAAGAAAACAATGGTAAGTAAAACAATCTACCTACCTATCTAATAATTGTAGAATCCAGTCAGTACCTATGTAATTTTTATTCAATTACAAACCGCAAAAAAATATTCAGGGATATATGAAAAAATAAAAGTTGGAATTCTTCGTGAAAGAAGGAAAGGAGAGGATTAATAGTAGAAAATTTTCAGACATAGGTAGAATTTTTCCAATGCACATTTTCACTCAATTTTTCATGGGAAAGTCTAAAAAAGGTTATCAATTCCATCAATTTTCTAACTGGAACAAAAATGATTCCCAATTTTTTAAATTAAAATTGCAATTTATTCATAACTAGAGGAAAGGAAGAGGTCAGCTACTTCCCCTTCCTTCGCTATACTTCTGAGTTTGAACTAGAATTTTAAAAGAGTTGTTCAAAATTACCTACTGCTTTCTCATTTGTCGCACTTGTCGGAGTTGAAGAGCATTTTATATTTTAAAGTTTTTACATGCAAATTTTAAGCAACTGTGTATAGGTACAACAAAAAGTGTGTACTTGATACAATAAAAATCAGAACTTTTCCGTTTTTTTTTCTAATTTAAAAATGAGTGGTATGATTTTTTTGGAAGGGGGAGGGGGTACAAAATATGTATTGAATTCAGAAAATATATAGGTACTTTCCTCCAAAAAGATTTTTGAACTTATGGTCATTCTGCAGCTTCTTAAGTACATCAATTTTTGAAAATACATACCTACCTATGTGCAAAATTTGTTTTGTTTTTTCCTGAAAAATTTAGGAAAAAAATTATTATGATTAGGGATGGAATTTCTAAATTGTAAAAACGTATTTAGGGATTATTATACGCTTGCTACTTTAGATATGGGTTTTAGAGCCAAAAACATGTCAAAAATATTCCTTAAAATGTAAAAATGAATATGCTTGACAAGGGAGCTAAAATTTTGAGCCCAAACAGAAAAAAATCAAAAGTTCATCATAACAGGACCCCGTATCCAAAATTTCAGGTACTGAAGTTTATTTCTCGATTTTTGGTGAATTTCTGAAATTTCAAAATTACCTCCACCCTGAAAAGTATGAGAATTTGATCTAATCAACGAAAAAAGCTGAAATTTGGTATATACCCTATTTCCGACCTCCCAAATAGATTGGAAGTGGTTTTGAAACGTTTCGAAACCACCAGAAAATTTTGGAATTTTCCAGCGCTGGAAAAAAGCCTATAAAAATGGGCCATATGCACTTCAGCACCTATAATTACGGATTATCCATATTGGTGACCTATTTGATCGATTAAAACACAATTTTTTAAAATTCGTAACTTTGAGTTCAAATTCGCATTTTTGAGTAAGAAATTTTCCGGGAAAAAATTTAAAAAGTACCCTATCAAACCTGTATTCAACCACATTACCAAACTTCAAACCCTTAACATAATTGCTGTTGAAAATATTAATGATATGGCTATTTCTTTTTTTATGTGCTGGAAAATTCATGGAAAATTCAGAAATTTTCTGGTAACTCCAAAACGTCTCGAAACCACTTTCCATCGATTCGGGAGGTCGAAAATAGAGTATCTACCAAGTTTCAACTTTTTACCTCGATGTATGCGTACCATATTAGGCGAATTTTTAAATTTTTTCCAGGAAAATTTCTTGCCCAAAAATGCAAATTTGAACTCAAAGTTACGAATTTTGGAAAATTGTGTTTCAATTGATCAAATAGGTCACCAATATGGATAATCCGCGATTATAGGTGCTGAAGTGCATATGGACCATTTTTATGGGCTTTTCTCCAGCGCTGGAAAATTCTAAAATTTTCTGGTGGCTCCGAAGTATCTCAAAACCGCTTTCAATCGATTTAGGAGGTCGGAAATAGGGTATATAGGTACCAAATTTCAGTTTTTTTCGTTGATTAGATCAAATTCTCATACTTTTCAGGGTGGAGGTAATTTTGAAATTTCAGAAATTCACCAAAAATCGAGAAATGAACTTCAGTACCTGAAATTTTGGGTACGGGGTTCTGTTATGATGTGCTTTCGATTTTTTTTTTTGTTTGGGCTCAAAATTTTACTTTGAGTTGGGATACCTCCCTAGTAAGTATTTTAAAAAGAAGACATATGGGAATCAAATTTCAGGGTTTTTAGTTGCGAATCAGAATAATACCATAAAAGATAAACAAATCCAGTTCGATTCAATAAAAAACAACATGACATAAAAATTCGAAAACAATCGTTCAAAATTTTGCAGAAACGAAAAATTCATAGCTTTAAATTTCGATTTTCAAAAAGTGAAGTAGATAAGCACATTTTTTGACAAGAATTTGTTTTTTTCCTCATCTGTAGGTAATTTGTAAAAGGGTCGTAAAAAATGACCAAAATTGAAGAATATGCTCGAATGTACCGGAAAAAAATGAAGAACATCATAACTATGCAGGGTAAAATTACAGACTTTGGTCAAAATATGAAAAAATATGCTTGTACAAAATACAAATTGGACTCATTGTATTCAAGTTTTCATACATGGTAAAGATATTTTTGATAATTCTATTAGCAGGGAAAAATCTCGTTTCTAGTAACAATGAAAATCACCACTACGAACCTTTTTGAATTAAAGTACGTAGGTATTTTGAAAGAATTGTTTTTTTTTTTTTCATTTTGAAAAATTTCCAAATTCTGAATGCAATTAATTGAATTGTTGGTGAGAGAGATGGGCAATCAGTGCAACCAACGATTCCAAAAGTGCTGCTACATGGGGTTATTTTGAGGTCAAGACTCAACTCTTAGGCTACTCTTAGCCTTTTTTAAAAAAAAAAAACATTGTAAAACAATGAATTTTAATGAGACACATAAGACCTAGCCAAATGGCAAGGACAAGAAAATATTTCTTTAAAAAATGTCCTAGAGATATCTGATTCTGATATTTTCTATTTTCACTCCTTCCCTCCCAACATTGCACCCTACCATGACTTCATTTCGTTCCTGAGGAAAGCATGTACTTACCTATTTTCAAAATGAATAAAAAATTTATGATTTTTCTACGGTTCGTGTGATGAAAGTTGACAAAACGATACACCTTCAAAAAATTCTCTCCAAAGACGAAACTATTTCCGTAATTATCTCATTTAGTAATTTATACCTACATCCAGTCAAGTGCATATTAATAAATAAGCTTATAGTGTTTACGAAAAAATTGTTCGCGAAATTCTCAGACAGGTTAAACTGTTTGAAAGTTTTCAAAAAGTCTCACATAACCAAAGGTTTAAAACTAAGTACACAGCTACACACACAGTACACCAAGAATGCGCAAGCGTTCATCTTTAAAACGTTAAAACGAAACGCTGTGAACGTAAACAGAATTTTCACGTCCTAAAATTTGAAGTTACCGGGTTTCGAATTCGCAATCGGTCGCGTTGCGGCGCGTTCAACGAGAGTTTTCAGTACGATTACGTAAGTTCGAATGCGATTTACCGGTAAAATCAAAATATACGTGTCGTGAAAAAATATTTCATTTTTTTAAAATAAAAATGTCAGTCATGGGAATATCGCACTATGTTAATTGGTAATGATTCAACATGGCAAAGTTACTCCGAATTTTATTGTCGATAGAAAATATATACATTATTTATGAATTATAATATTCGTGTGTGTGTGTTTATAAAGTATGAACATTACGGGATTTTACTAATATCGAAAAATCAGCTAATTCTGGGGATTGATTTAAAGTGGCATGAATAAAATGTGAATTGAATTGGTAAGTAAGTACCATAAATACGTAGTAGGTACATAATTAATTATAAGTAATATTACATATTTAGCGTTGGAAAAATTTTTTTGAAAATTTTTTTTATAATTTTTGGAGCTCTTGCCCAATAATATTCAGAGAAGTTCACAAAGAAATATGACCATAATGATGAAAAATTTACTTTTTTGCTCATCGCGTATCATTTTTGAACGATTGGGAGTGATTTATTTCAGAATTAAAAAAAAACACCTACCTAACAATATTTTGAATAGATAAGGAATCGCTTTGACCAATCATACAATTTCATTGGCTAATTGACAATTTTTAAATTTTTTTTAATGGTGGTTGGATGCACAATCCTTGGTATACTCTCAAATAATAATATCATTCAGAATAATAAAATGAAATACCGTGCCAAAATTTCCGAATAGGATTTTTCTTTATATGAAACTCATAATGGTCAATCAATACAATAGCTAGTAATTTGTAAAATGACTCGCATTATACAGAAGGGGATTTCAATTTTCACAAAACACACGCTAAACGAAACTCAACATCGATGGCCAAACTGAATTATCCCATTCTCATATCCATCTACCTACAAAAATACCTACACACATTACAGCAGAACAAAAACAACTTTTGTCCGGCTAATTCCTATTTAAACTAAATAACGAAAAACAGATACGTAGATTCATACAAAGTAGGATAGGGACAAAGAGCCACGATGAAGGAACGAGAGGGTTAAAAAGTAAAAATTATCAACTCTACCTGCCCCTCAATTTCTCGATTCAAAATGTATTTCGCTTCAAAAAAAGGTCTCAACTTTTATTGCAAATTTTCCAACTCGAACTAATTTTCTGAACTCAAAAAGCAATTCTGCCAAGTTTGAAGGGCCTCACCCCTCTCCTTGTTCACTACGGTCGCTGGTATATGCGTACTTACAAATGTAATAATACATTTATAAGTTTACTAAGGTATCTCGGGAAAAAGTGGCCGTTTTAAATATAGGAAATACCGTAGAAGTAAAACGAAACACGTTGTTACAAAGGATACAATAGTTACAAAGTTTCGAACAAATTTTATGACGGGTAATTTTTCAACGTATCTAAAGCTGCTTCTCGTATTCGCGGTAAAGCCATTCTTTCCGTTCGATATTTACGTAATACGTACCAAAGTACGGGCAAAAAAAAATCAACCGTCTTACATTTTGATCAAATTTTTATTTATTATTGTTCTTTATATGGTATTTAGCTGGATAAAATTTATGATATGGTTGGAGTTTGACTTTTAAAATTAATATATGATATTTTTCACCTCTTTTACGGATCGAGATAGTGAATTTTTGTTCATAAGGCAGATTTGAGTGTACCCTCGGTCAGAAAAGGCATTACATGAAACGTCGCTTATCTTAAAAATTGACAAGACAATGGTATTCTGAAAAAATTAAATCATATAATTTTGATCCTTGGAATGAATATATCCCCTCCCCTCTACCCACCACAACTAAAATCATCTTCAAAAAATCATCACTTTGTGAAAAAATAAGAATCTTTTTAGAAAAGTTGACAAATTATCGAAAATTTGACTGATTTTTGAATAAATTTGCATATTTTAAAAAGTAAGTAAATAAGTAATTAGGTAGGTATTATTTTTTTTTTTGAAAAAATTACAATTTTAAAAATTTTTGATCTACGTGTCGTAGAAACATCAGATAGGTAAACAGAAAATAAAATAATTTTTAAACAGACAAATTCTAAATCGGTCACTGAACTTGCTGCCTCTTAAAATAAAAGAATGGAAACTTTTTAATTTTTGCATTTGCATAATGCCAGTTCAATCAGTTGACCAGTTTTCAAAATTTGATTTTCTGGCTGAATTTCAAAAAAATCACGCAGCAGTGGAAATGAATAATAGTATTAAAAATTGAGGGAACTGAACAGGTAATTCATTCTCATAAAAAAATTTTAACACGTTTTTTCAGCAATCTTATTCAATTTTGAAACTGAAAACAAAAATACTCGAAAGGAAATTCGTTCAACTTTTGAAATAAGTATACCTGCTAAGGGCAGTTGTTTCCTTTTTTTCGAAATTTGAATTGGGAAATAGGGCGATACAAAAGTTCTGTCTGAAGTCCGAACTTTAGAATGACCTTAGGAAAACTTCACCTCTCTGACTCCTTCCATTCTCCTCTATGGTTACTTTGTCTTAAAATCTAATCATGTTCAAAAAACTAAAAAAAGCAGGTCATGCACACTCATTTTGTAGTAATTTCTAAAAAAAAATTATTTTTTTCATTTCTGTAAAAAATATTTTGTAAAACATCCAAAAGAATATTTTTTGAATTCCTGAAAAAATAAAAAATTACCAATGCACAATTAATTTTTCTTCATTTTGAAAAATGGTCTGGACATGGAGCAATGAAGAAAAATTACAACTAATGATTTTTATGGATTAAAATATATGGGTATCTACAACATTAGGTACTTCAGAAATTTTTTTTTACTGCATAGGTATCTTAAGATGGGGTTACTTTGGCCCTAGGGGGTAACTTTGACCCAGCGCAAAAAGTACTGCATTTAGCGTCTAAAATGCAGTATTTTCTGCACTAGGCTAAAGTTACCTTCTGGGGCCAAAGTAATCCAATCTCACGGTATTGGAAAAGAATGAAAAAGTGATACTTTTTAGGTACCTCTGAAAAATGAAGTGGAAATGAAAAATGGATTCTAATGATTTTTAGGGTCAAAAAACATCAATTTTTTTTCAATTAGGTATTCAACATTTCTTGAACATTATGATCAGATTTTAAGGCCGAAAAGGGAGCAGTTGAAGTGGGGTCAGGGAGTTGGCAATTTTATCAGGTAGTTCTGAAGTTTAAGCATAACTTTTATCCTCTCCTCATTCGACTTTGAGTAAAAAAAAAAAGATTACTTAGTAGGGTGGCACTTCTATATACACAAAAAATTTTTTTTCCAGTTTTCGTTCGGGGCAGGGCCAGAATTTGTTAGACTGGATCCCAACATGATGTAAAAAAAATTTCAGCCCATTTCATTAATGTTAACACGTGCCCCACCGCCCTTGAAGTTTGAAGTTGTACTGTAGCCCGCGCTATCAGCGTTATCTCCACGACGCGCCGTGGAGATTCGTGATATCGGGCGGCACAACGTAGTTTAATTAAATCATGAAATGAAAAGTATAATTTACGTATTTTGAATGTGGGTGGATCATTTGGGGGAGGGGGGAGTCGTAACCAAAAACACCTCAAAAATACAGATTAAAACAATCGTTTTGAAAATTTTAATTATTATTGAAAAGAGGTAAAGAATGAAATTTATCACTTCACATAACCGCCAATTTACTGCACGCGTGCTCTTTCCTGTAATCCTGGATGACCTAAAATGATCAATAAAAAATAAAAATAAATCGAATACTTACAGATCATTGAAGCACCTTCAATTTGAAAATTAAATCTTTTACTTGTAATAAATAAGTTTGTTGATCTGAATCCTTGGTTACGGACTGATGAAAGTCGGTTAGGAGTTTTATACCTCTCTCAGCTGCATCGTTAACAACTTTCAAATTCAGAATTTTGACTTTTCCCTGAATGTAGATATCGGAATTTGGCCATTCTTTGTCAAATCCAAGATTGCAGGAAAGAGCACGCGAGCAGTAAATTGGCGGATTTGAAGTGATAAATTTCATTCTTTACCCCTTTCAATAATAACACAAGTCAACACGATTTTTGTGTTTGAGTTCCGATTGCGAAATTTGGGTTGCTTTTATGTATCTAATGAAAGTAAAAATAATTTTTTTATCCAAAGTTTGCTTTGGGGGGTGGGGAAGCCAAAAATGTGATTTTTCAAGAACAATACACACAAATTTGAGAAATATTTGGAAAAATTTGAAAAAAAAAAGTTTTGATCCAATGTTATAGAAAAGTTCACGCTGAATCGAATGCCGCAAACCGTAGACCTCTATCTTTTTTAGAAAAAAAGTTACGGTTAAAACTTTTCTGAATTATGTGAAAAAATCACATTTTTTTCGCCTTGCTCACCGAAAAGTGAGATTTATGAGGAATCTAAGCGTTCTACGACCATAATGACCATGACAGAAGTTGTAGAGAATTAAATTTCCTATCAGATAGGTGCATTCAGATTTTTCCGAGAGGCATAGTTTTCGAGATATTCTCGAGTAAAGTTGAACATTAGTTGAGGCAATTGAGAAAAAAAAAAGAAATGAAGTAATTTTTTGCTGTCAAAAGTGTTACAGCGAAAAATTGTGGAAGGCGACTAACCTTTAGAAGTTACCACGACCTCCCACATTGGTGTATTTTGATGTCTAGAATCAGAATTTGGCCATGAGAACTGAAACACAGAACTTCTCTTTTTTTGTTGACTTGTGTAATTAAATTTTTCAAAACGATTGTTTTAATCTGTATTTTTGAGGTGTTTTTGGTTACGACTCCCCCCTCCCCCAAATGATCCACCTACATTCAAAATACGTAAATTATACTTTTCATTTCATGATTTAATTTAACTACGTTGGGACGCCCGATGTCACGAATCTCCACGGCGCGTCGTGGAGATAACGCTAATAGCGCGGGCTACAGTACAACTTCAAACTTCAAGGGCGGTGGGGCACGTGTTAACATTAATGAAATGGGCTGAAATTTTTTTTACATCATGTTGGGATATAGTCTAACAAAATTCAGCCCTGCCCCGACAGAAATTCAAAAGTTGAAAAATAAGTGCCACCCTATTACTTAGGTACCCCTAATACCTGTAGTTACCTAGTACCTGTCATCCATTTTCAATTTAAAATATTTACAATTCTTTTCAAAAAGAAACATATCTGCTCGCTCTCTTTTAATCTTGAAATTGAAAAAAAAATCATTCATAGTTTTTTCTCAAAGGTAATTGATTACCTATATCTAAATCTGGTGTATGAACATCCTCTCTCGAGACACTTTATAATAAAATGGAAAAGTAAAACCAAAACGAATCCCTAATAAGTAAAAACCTAAATTTCATGGCAACACTTTTATGTCAAACTACCCTTTGAAAATCCCAAAAAAGGAATTAAACGTATCAAGGCCATCCAAGGGTAGAAATCAACTGAAAGGTCTAGGCAATTTCCCACTCATATGAAAATTTCAATTATTTTTAGTGGTACTCGAAACAAATAGAACGACACAAAACTAGTGTAGTATTCGTATATAATCAAATTGAATCTGCCTATTGGATTCCCTTTTAAAATAGGTACCGTACCAAGTTGTTCATTTTGTTCATTTTCAAATTCGGAAAGATTTTAATTTCCGTTCGAAAATTTCGTTACCATACGCCGACTGGTCAATATTTACAATTTTCCTTTCACTCGAATGTTTCATCGGACCACCACCACCTACAAATGCTACGCAATTCGACCGGCAAGTAATAGTTTCAGTAAAAAGAATTTTTACGTCTGCGATAAAAAAAATGATAATCAAAAAAATCCCAAACATAAGTAGGTAATTTAAAATTTTGAAATTATAATAAAAAATTGAAGAAGAAATTTGTCCAATTTCATTACTAGGAAATTTTTGTTCAAGACGCTAAATTGTAACTCCAAAAATAATATTAAAAAAATTAAAATAAAAATTGATAAAAAAGGAAAATAAATAAATTATTGACAAAGTAAAGACTTATAAGGGTAAGGTGTCCGAATATCAACAACTTTTTGTAAAAACTGTCACCAAATTCGAACCGTTTGGGTTAGAAACTTCCAAAATGGCTTAAAAAATGCACTGAAGTTTCTAGTTCAAGTACCCAAACAGTTGAAGCTAAACAATGTTTTTAAATACTTTTTATAAATTTTTCAGTAGAAGAATTCAAATTTTGAGTCCCCAATTCCGACCACTCCCAGAATTATGCACCGTATTCAGAACTCGCAATGATATTCACAAAAAAAAAGAAAATAAGAAAAATTATGAGATTTGCTATTAAATGTGCAGATAGTCGATATTAGGCAGGCCATAAAAAAAG
Source organism: Pseudococcus viburni (assembly GCA_033439095.1). Taxonomy (NCBI): domain Eukaryota; kingdom Metazoa; phylum Arthropoda; class Insecta; order Hemiptera; family Pseudococcidae; genus Pseudococcus; species Pseudococcus viburni. Next base: position 792,438 of record JAVBJF010000169.1, read on the forward strand.
TTTGAAAAATTTTTTTGTTCTTTTTTCATTGACATAAATTTTCTGAAATTTCAACTTCAATTAGAAATGCTCATTTTTGAAATTAAAATCGTCACTTTTCTGCAAAATACCTAATCATGTTTCGCTGGGCATGTCACATATAGGTTCGTTATCATTGAAACCAATTATCTTGCGTATTATTGAACAGAAATACTGCTGATGATGCAATAAAATTATTTTCCTGTGTTTTATTTTATTTTATTTTTTGATATCCAAATCAACTCCAACCTGGGTGTTTTGGAAATTATCGAAAAATAGGGTAGGTAATAAAAAGTGGTGGAGAGTTGAGCTAGCTTTTAAAGGCCAAAGAAATTCCGAATAAAATTTTTGTTAGAAAATTAATTTTGAGCTTTCCGAATACCTTCCTCTAGAAAGAAAATAACTAGAAAGTATTCGGGTGTTTGTGGTCTCATTCGCGTCATTGGCCGTAGAAATGGGGGGGGGGGGGGCGGATTTACAGCGTTGGTCGATTTCAGCAAATTTACTCTTACTATTCGAAATCAGCAATATTTTATAGATAAAAAAATTTTATTTTTATTTCTTGACATTTTTACCCTGATGAAGACACTGATGCCGAAACCTTGGTAATTTTCGTACTGTATATAATTTTGTAATAAATCGTGTCGAGTTACAATTTAAATTTTTTAACGAAAATTTCCTAATGATTTAAATTTTTTAAGAATTAAGTGTAAATAGATACCTATATCTTTCAAAATCTCCACCAGGGCGTATTCTAACGTGCAGCTCCAAAAAGAAATTGTGCAGTTTCAAAAATTTTTAATAGAGATGGACGTTGAAAATTTCGCCTTCTTTTACTGAAATGTTGATTTAAAAAATGAAGAAATTTCAGCTTCTGGATGCCAAATTTTTCAAAAATTATTTATCAAAATGATGGTATGAACCCGCTTCCTTTCACCCAAGCAAATTGAATATTTTGAAGCAAAATAAAACAAAAATATGTGACCCGTGCAGGGAAAAAGTACCAAAAGTGGGAATTTTCAAAAATGAGTTTTTGAGCTAAAATGATGAAGGAGACCAAGAGGAACATTTTAAGACCTTGATGAGCATCCAAGATCCATTTTTCGCCGAGATAGAGACATTTGAAGTTAAGAAAATAAGAATTCAATAAAAACAAAATTCTGAGAAAAACGCGTTTCAAGTTTTTACTCCTGTTTCTCATGTATCAATCATCAAAAAAGCTGCCAAAACTACTTTCCGATACCGAAATTTCGCGAGGAATTCGTTTCTGACGTCAAAAATTACTTTAAGAGAAGAGAAAAATGAAAAATTTACTATTATGATGAGTTTAATTTTGAAAAAAGCTGCATTACAAAGAGAAATCCTTTTTTTCATACTGTATAAATTATCAAAAAAGCTCTCAGAACTTCCTTGTCGTACTGAAATTTCACGAAGAATTCGTTTTTAACGTCGAAAATCACCTTAGGAGAATAGGAAAATAAAAAAATTCACTTCGTTTACATCCATTTTCGATCATTTATACCTATTCTAATATTCTCCAAAAAAGCAATATTTCAGAAATTATGTATTTCTCAGTAGGTACAGTTGAATTTGCACACACAAATCCATGGGTATTTTGCGTTATTTTTCTAGTCTGGAAGCATCCCGAGGCTCCCCTTACCTTCAACAGACCGCATTTTGCAGCACATGTACACAGTGACGTACCGATAGGGGGAGGGGGGAGCTTCCCCCCCCCTGAGGAAATTTTTTACTTGTGAGTTGGGAAAATTGAACATTTCAACACATCAGTTGGGAAAATTGGACAGTTGGGATTAATTTTTTTGATGAAAAATAATAAATAAAATAGTTATTTCAAAAGTTGGAAATCAACAAAATTTTCACTTGTTTCAACTCAAAATTGGTCATTTTCCCAACTCGAAAATGGTTAATTTCCCAACTCAAAATTGGTAATTTTCCCAATTCAAAATTGGTAATTTTCACAACTCAAAAATGGTTATTTTTCCAACTCAAAATTGGTCGTTCTCCCAAGTGACGAGTAAAAATCTCAGATTGGGACGATTAGTATTTATTTTTTTAATGAAAAATGAATAAATAAAATGGTAACCTATTTTAACAGTCAGAAATCAACAAAATTTTTACTTTTTAGTTGGGAAAATTAGTCATTTTCCCAACCTTTTCCAACTGAAAATTTATCATTTTCCCAGCGAATAATTATTAAACCGTTGTAATAAATGCTTTTTTGGGAAAAAAATTATTAATTAGCTACCTTGCAATTTGAAAATTTTCACTCGTCAACCAAAAAAATTTTATAGTTGTACTTGTATTTTAAAAGAGATTTTTTCGCTTTTTTCTTCAAAATTATTCCAATTAATTTCATTGTTCTTATTCTCCTTAAAACTTATTTTTGATATTTGAAAATCCAATTTTTCAAAAGCTTCGGCCTCACTACGCTCGGCCATGATATATTTCTGCTTTAATCATTTCAAAGTAGAAACAGTCGATTTTTCATTAAAGTTTATTTTTCCAAAACATTATTTTATTGCACATTCAATTTGAGGTTTTCTAAAATTTTCGCCCTCGCTTCGCTCGGGCCAAATCCATCTCCCTATTCTTTACATTGAAATTACAAAATTTTATTGATGTAAAATTATAATTTTTCTTCAAAACTCCACCCTTTCTTCGCTGAAGACAAATAAACTATTTCGTATGTTTTTTCAACTACAATGACATTGCTTGTAGGTTTAAAAAAAAAATTTTTGGAGCACCTAACCAATGAAAAATTTATTCAGATTTCTTATCTCAAAAAGGGTCTTATAGTAATGAGTTGTAAAAACTTCAAAAGTTCGCAAAAATGACGAAAACGAGTAAAAAAAATCAAAAAACTTCGCGACTTGGGAAAAAATCAGTACCTACATGTAAATTTTAAGAAATCAGTCGGGAGAGTTTGAAAAAAATTGGATTGGTTCGCAAATTTGAATTTTACACCCCCCCCCCCCCCCGGAATTCTGATATCGGCTAAATGTAGTTGGGAATTTTGAGAATTTGAGTTGGGATTTCCACCTCTTCTCCCCCCCCCCCTGGAAAATGCCTTCGGTACGTCACTGCATGTACATTTTTTTAACGTTCCGACTTTAGGTACCTTTTCCTCAGTTGGTTTGAACGTCATTTAGACATGTTGTGGTAGGTTTTCCGAAGTGAAATTTTGCTAACAGCTGCGTAAAGGTCTGAACCACTTAAAAACGCAAAAAAAATTTTTGAAAAAAATTGTCCATTTTTTGTTTTTTGGCTCTTGCGCAAAATTCCGTTTTCCGACTTTAGGTAGGTACCCTGTCCCTGCACGGGTCAGAATTTATTATTGCTGATAGAAACATTTTTGGAGGGTCGAAAAGAAACATTTTGTTTTATGTTTCTTTCCTTTTCAACTGAGTCTGACCCCCCCCCCCCCCCACCCCAAAAAAGTACCTAAATTACGGTTCATCTCCACCTATGCCAAGCGATTACGGAGGGTTGTAGGTCCCATTTCTCTAGAACCTACTACCTACTGGCATGTTCGAATAATGTAAGTATAAACAAGTATACAGATTTTCTGTATCCGGGTTGAAAGCGCGTTCCGAATATTTCTTGTTGATAGGTTGTTCCCACTAAAAATTCTCTCGACAGGGAGCAGTAAAACGCAAGAAATTATGTTTGTGCAGCTCCAAAATTTTCTTAGAATACGCCCTGATCTCCATTTTGGAAGAACGAAAATGAAATTTTAGAAAACATAGGTAGGTACCGGATTCCCATTATTTACTTCCAAAAAAAATGACTAAAAAATTCCAACTTACAATCTCAACTAAAAATTTATTTTTAGAAAGTAGGTAATGTATTTCACAAAATGGCACTTCTCATATAATCGAGCAATTATAACGTCGTAGTCAACTTGAATTTTCTTTTTCTCGAAATTAACTCGACTTGCATAAAAGTATAATAAAACACGAGCTTAGCGAAACAATGCCCATCCATATAAAATTCGGCATAATGAAGAAACGAAGGCACGGGCAACGCAGTCCATTAAACCACGCCACAATAACGAATGGGCAACATCAAAAGAACAAACGACGCGTCGCCAAAATTGAATGAGTTAAGGTCAAGAGATAAAGTAAATCTGAGAAATAAGAAACCGTAACGCCAGCCAGCCAACGCCAAAGTTTAAATTATGAACTTAATTTCAGAGAAGTAACTTTCGCATTTACTTTTCTACGTTTCTACAAGAGTGAAACTCCTATAGCTTATAACATCCGTAGGTAGACATCAAGGTGAAAAAGTTTTCTGTACCTGCCTTATACATATTAATACAAAGGAATCTAGATATACGTGTATTGTATGTATTGAAACACTAGCGTCAGTCTGGCACGCCTTGAAACTGACATAAGCAGCAACTATTTTCAATATTTTTACTAATGGCTTTTGACAAGTGAAACACATCCTTAAATCATACCGCGCTGCGGTAGAAAATTCTTATGTGCAAATGACACGAGCATATTTATCCCTCGACATAAACGAATACGGATGAGAAAACGAAGTAAAAAGATTTTACGTCGAGCTATAGGTACCTATACGAGAGCGTGTGAAAATTACCTAAGTATCTATAACATATTTCGCGAAAACGCCGAGGCGAAGGTGATAAAAAGCTTGGCTCGCTTAATGTGTTGAATTGAATGAAAATAGTAATGAAGTGCGGAACGGCATCTCGAGATAAACGACGAGAAAAAGGTGAAACGACAACGACGAAGAAAACAAAGAAAAGCGTATTAACGTAAGAACAAGTCAAATTGACGAAGGAATGGTATGACGAGGAGAGAAGATTGTATAAGTATAATACGTACGTATATACATTATAAGGATGGCGAAAGCGAAGAAAACAAGCGAGTTGTTAATTAAAAGCAAAGCAGCAACAGCTCTTCATAAGGAAATGAATTGCAAATGTATTACTCATTCTATTTAAATTTTGCAATAAGCTGCTGTTTTGAAAACTACTGCCATGCCGGAGAGTTGGCGAAGTTAATGATTTTTCACTCGAGTGTCAGCATTTGCATTTAATGATTGAACGTTGGAAGCCGAACTCGAAGCCTCCCAAATAATTGAAATCTTTGACCAGGTTTCGACGCTGTTCGCTTTTATCAATTCAAATCATCCATTCGAAATCGTGTTAAACAAAAGATCGACCTCGTTCAAAACTAATAGATGTTTAAATGGAAATACAAACATAAAATATGGAAGTCGCCGTAAATAAAGTAAATTTATAACGTATTTGTGTACACGTTTAATTCTGACGTTGCGAAATTTTTATGATTTCTCGTTCCAGGCGCACACGTGAATGTAAGAGTTTCGAAATGTAAATAAATAGTGTAGGCGAATAAAGAATAAAAAAAACATTTTTAGCTAGCCAAGATTTTATCGCATAAAACTGTCGAGGGCGGTCCCCTGACTAACCGCTAAAAAGTCCGCACCCCCTAGACCCCGTGTTAAATTTTTTATGGAGGCTCCACCCCCCTCAAAACTGAGTTGTCTTGAATAACTTCTCAGGATTTGGTTTTACGGCAAAAGTAGTTCAGTACTTCTTTGTTTTGCACTTAATTTCCAACATTTTTTGTATGGTCATTTTTTTTTGTACGACCAATAGCAGAGGAGATAGAGAGTCCTGAAGGAAGAGGGTTTGGTGCGGGAGGGCATATTTTTTATGAGCAACTCATCGTTAAATTTTTTTGGGGGGCTTATTAAATTGCCAAGAATAAAACTTTAATTAAAAAATAGATACAAATTTCAATTTTAAAGAAAAAAATAATGAAAATATGAGTATAAATTGCCACAAAAGTTCATTTAAAAAGACCCCCCCCCCCTAATAAGGCACTTCCCATATAATTAGACCGGACCCCTCCCCAGAATAAGTTTTTCAAAAAAATTCGCCCTCGCTTCGCTCAGGCCAACTCATCGCATCAGTATAGGTACCTGCAATGATTTAGTTATGCTTCAGGCCTTCCCCTAAACTTTTTTTTCTCAATTTTGGATTCAACCCACAAAGTATACCAGCTCACATCGTCTTGTTCAATGCTCAATGAAAAATACATAGCAATTTTTTGCAATTTCAATATGATTAGGTATTTATTAAAATTTTCTCATTCGCTTCGCTCGGGCAATATTCATTCCTTCACATTTTTTTTTACCAATTTTTGGACCCCCAACCTTTTTTTTATAAACATACTAAAGCTTGAAAAAATGAGTATATTGGTGAAAGGGAAGAAAGTAAATTGCACACAAACGAGTGTAATTTGCACACGTATGTAATCTGCACACACTAAGAAGAAGTGTGATTTGCACACATATGTAATTAACACACAAAAAATAAATGAACGAAATGGCACATACAAAAAATGATACTCTTAAAATTACTTAAATTACTTTTCGATGATTGAAAATGTACAACGAACTTTTCTGAATAATTTCCATATTTTTTGGAATTCCAGATCATCTTTCTGGAAAAAATTCAAAATTTTGAATTTTTTGAAATTAAGAAACCCATAAATTAAATCGCAGCTAAAAAATATTTTCAGTTGTAAATTCTTAAAGTTTTTAAGTTGTCAAATAATTCATCAAATCTTGAATCTTCGCTCTGAAAAATAGTGGTTTTCAAAATCAGTCGTTTCAATTAGCACTTCAGCCCGAAAATAAACTTAAAATATAAGTATTCTGCGAAATTCGTTCAATTTCGACCTTTGAAAATTTTTAGAGAACTTTATGAAACGATCTGACGGAAGAAAGTATACCAAAACTTGCAGTATCGTAACACTAATTACAATATGAGTAGCTAAGGAGGCATAACAAGTCATGAACGATTCAATCGTTCATTCAAACCAACGGTGTGCAGAATACCTTATCGCTGTGAGTGTGCAATTTACATATGTGTGTGCAGTTTACATACACCGTTTTCGTTGTTTACTCCAACGTGTGTGCAGTTTACATGCGCCCGATGAAAGTAGGGGGATGGGCATGCTTGGGGAATTGGGGGGCACTCATTGTTGACTCAGGGGGGGTCACCGCACCCCTGCTAAACTGTATATTTTGGGTATGAAAATAGTAGTACTTGACCTCCCCCTTCCCCTCCTTATGTACTCACCCCACCTTACCCACTTGTTTTTATTTAGTACTAGTAATATGGATGAGGGGTAGGGTGAGGTGGACACATAGGAGGGGGAAAGATGATCAAGAAGCATTTCTACTCTCTTCCCACTCTCATGTGTCCGCACCCCTCCCCACCCCTCATCAATATTACTAGTACTAAATAAAAACAAGTGGGTAAGGTGGGGTGAGTACATAGGGAGGAAAAGGGGGTCAAGTTGTATTATTACCATAAATTTACATAATACTACTATTTTCATGCCCAAAACATACAGTTTAGTACGATTTTCTTACACCTATTATCGCGTTTTCAAATGCTATTGGTCGAAACTGAATTTATTCGCCCTCTTTTTTGAATATTTATTCATGTTACATCGAATTCGTGTAATTGCCGAATACTTGAAATAGCCAATGATTCTCGCCTAATGCATGAATTAGGCAATTTCTTAAATTCAAAGCTTTTTACCATTTTTTTCAAAATACTTCGACATTAAAAGTAAACATTCAGCTACCTACATTTCAAAAAAAAAAAAAAACGTTCAGCTACCTCAATCAGAATTTTTTTTATGCTTGGAAAATATAATGAATTAAAAATTTTCTTTGTAGCATAAAAAATTTTCTACTTACTTGAAATAGCTAGATGCATTTTTTTTTTTTTTGAACTGCAGCTGAAAATTTGTTCTGTATGTCGAAGTATCTTAAATTTTTTCTGTGGAACAGGAAAAATAGTAGAAAACTTTAAATTTAAAAAATTCATAAATTAGGCAAGCAATCGCCTAATTGTAATTCATGTATTATGCAAGAATCTTGCCTACTTCATGCATCCGGCAATTACATGGATTCGGTGTAAGATACATACAAAAGTACAATTTTATACTACTTACACCTTCCTGAATCATTATCCTCTATTGGACACCACTGTTTGTTTTTACAAGACGATTTGAAAGCTGCGAATAGCTAAAAATCAAGCCAAAAAATGTTCTTAGACACTTAGAATCATTTTTCATGAAAATTTTCAATGGCAGTGCTCCAACTACATTTTGATTTACGCGATTTTAAATGTCTGTTGGCATCACAGCTACAAAAAAAACTTCAAAAAAATTAATTGAAATTTATTTTAATGCCTAAAAAAAATTAGCTCAATTTTCAAGTCATTGAATGAACAACTTGAATTTTATGAAAATTGCGTGAATCAAAAATTCAAAATGCAGTTGGCAGTACTGCCATGAGAATTTTATGAAAAATTTCACCAAGAATTATTCTACGTGCCCAAAGAAAAGTGCTGGGCCGAATTTGAAATGTTTGAGTGAGCAATTTTAATTTGATAAAAATCAAAAATTCGGAATCTGCAACTTTTCAACCCCCTTGTAGAGGGCAATAAGGGATCCAATTTTTAGTTCAATGGTTCAGAAAAGTGTAGAAACTCAAATTACACTTTTTTAGGGGATGGCCGAGATTTCCAATCAGTGCCACTACACAAAAGCGGAAACCCCCCATTTTTTCGAAAAGGATCCTACTTTCAGGTCGCCTGAACTCTGTGCTCCTTTGAGCCTAGAGGCTCGGAATTTCTTTAGGAAATCTTCCACTCAAAGTAATTCACCAATTTTTTTCAAACCCCAGGATTTTTTTTTTTTATCCACGTAGGTACGTTGACAGATGAATATGTAAGTTTCTAAGTGTTTACAAAATGGAATGATTCACCCCAACAAAGTGTACACAGATGAAAATTGAATGAAATAAAAACAAAAATTTTTGTCTCTCTTTATACAGACTGTCGTATAATAATAATGTACAAAAAAAATACAAATTCCCTTCGACGTTGTACTTACTCGAATAACTATAGATTTAAAAAGTTTATTTGTGTGTGAAGAACTTTTATAATCAAACTATTCATTCGGAATAAAGCAGTTTATTTTTGCGATTTCGAATTAGGTAGGTACTGATATCTTAAAATTCATATTCCTTTGTACAAAACGTGAATAGGAAACTTTTAAAAGGTACTATGGAAATGAGATGAGAAAAAAAAGAAACAATGGTGGAATTTGAAACATTGAAATATTTTCCATTCATTTTTTATTCCATATTTATTCGAGAAAAATGGAGAAAAATGGACAGTCTTTATATTTTCTAGTTCTAGCGGAAACACGAATGGTAGAATAGAAAATTGGCGTGAATTGACAAGCAGACAAGACGTTTGGTACCTACCTAAATAAATTGCGAAGGAAAATGCACTCTTCTTGGGTGGTTGCTGTAGCTTACATACAAATGTGAATTATTATTTTTTCAAGGATTATCTTCCTTCTTGGTTACAGTACTTTTTTTATTCTGAACTGGATACTTGGTTATTATACGTCCAAGTGCAAGAGATCCCCAATTATTTGGCATTCGTATTATTTAAGGTAAAAAATTCGAATTAATTTGGTAGAAAACCGTAAACTTGACTTGATTTTTTTATGCTCTACTATTTTTCCTATTGTAAAATGTAAGAATACGAGGAAATAATTCTCCTGTATACAATTTCAAGATATGACCTTTGGTTCTCAACTTTTTTATTCCTATGATAAGGCTATACAAGTGTATTATTTACCTACCGAGTTTTATTGCTTTATAACTGCTTAACAGCTACCCATTCAAAAAAAAAAAAAAAAAAAAAACTTAATAACGTTTCCGATGGCAATTTATCGTATCATGAAATAGCTTGTAGAAATACACTATTTACAGTAGGTACCGGTATAGAAATGAAGAATAGTAGAACGAAAAGCAAAGAAAACGAAATAAGGTACATATTATCGCCACACCTAACCAACTTTCCTTCAAAGGCAATAAACTCTGCACATGTTGCTAGCAATAAGGACGTATCAGATATAGCGAGAAACCTGAAGCAACAATTCTTTCTAGATGTTAGATGATGCCTAAAAACTGTGCACTCCTTATGTACCTATAGTACCTACATTCAGAACGGGGAAAAAACGACTTTTTATACAGATTGCTTCTACCGTAATGATTGATGTTACGAGTTGTATCTCTCGTTATTTCTCTTTTGCTGCTCACTTAAAAGATCAGTTTTGAGTATCTCTGGCAAAAATATACAGCTTTTGGGTTGCTTTTATGTAATGATATTTGCCGGGACGTAAGTCTTTCCAATGGCAATATACGTTCTTTATGATATAATTCGATTCTTTTTAAATGATTCGTACTTGTGGGTTTAGATTTTTTTTAATAAAATAAAATAATAATTTTTATGCAGTATTTTTTTTTTATTGATTCCGGTAATTTTACGTGCATTTCTCATTTCAACTAACTATTGAAAATGATTTTGAAAGTTTTCAATTCAATAACTCATTTAAATTATTGTAGGGCTATTCCTTACTAAAACAGACCAAAATGAAGTTGGGTTTTCCGATTTCGCTCATTTTTTTTTACGAGTTCCCCTTGGTGGTCTATTCACAAAACCACGATCATTTTTTGTCCAACCCTCAAGGGGGCGGGGAGGGGGGCCTCGAAATTTTTATGCAATTGCGATTTTTCGCCAAATTACCCATCTTTGAAGGTTCATATCTCGAGATAAGTTGTACTTGGGGAAAAACTGTTTGCGGAGTCTGAAAGATAATTAATGGGAGATTCAAAAATGGAAATCATATTTTGAAAAGCTTAAAGTTGAACTTTGGTGGGGAAAGCTCAACTTTCATGATAAGAACAAAAGATAAAAGCTACCATTTAAAAAACTGAAAAAATTACAGTGAAAAGACCATTTTACCCTATTTTCAATCAACAAATTTTAAAGATAGGATCTCTAGATCCCTGTGGGTTACAGAGGTCCACAATTTTGACCAAAATTTAAAAAAATCGAAAAAGTAAAGTAACACATCGATTTTAACTAATTCAAAGGCGCTGATTTCGAATATGTACTCGGTTTTTTCATTTGGCCCCTCTGAATCCCCCCTCCCATTAGCTTCCTTGATAGGGTCAAAATTCAAAAAAATGATAAATAACGTGTGACCTATCGTTTGTTGGGTTTTTGAAGACGCTGAGTTCAAAAATTTGTTAATTTTTTTGGCTGGCCCTTTAGTACCCCTATGGCCCCTCAATTTTGGGGAAAAACAATATTGAGATTCAAAAATATTGTATGGCATATCGATTATAACTAATTTGAAGGCCTAGAATTCAAATATCAATTTACTTTTTGATCCGACCCCCTCCCCGTGCTCCAACTGATCCCTTCTTCCAGTCTTAGGTGATCAATACGAAATTAAATATTTTGAGAAATTACGGGGCCCAGGAATCGCCGGATCAAAAAGTAAGTTGATATTCGAATTCTAGGCCTTCAAATTACTTATAATCGATATGTCATACAATACTTTTGTTTCTCAATATTGTTTTTTCCCAAAATTTGGGTGGTGGGGGGCTAGACAGGCACTATAGAGTCAGATCAAAAAAATAAACGAATTTTCGAACTCAGCGCCCTCAAAACCCCAACAAACGACAGGTCACGCGTTATTTTTCATTTTTTTGAATTTTGAACCTATCAAGGAGGCTAATAGGGGGGTTCAGAGGGGTCGAATGAAAAAACTGATTACATATTCGAAATCAGCGTCTTCAAATTAGTAGTAATCAATGTGTTACTATACTTTTTCGATTTTTTAAAATTTTGTCAAAATTGCGGACCCCTGCACCCCCAGGGGTCTTAAGATCCCATTTGAAAATTTGTTGATTGAAAAAAAGGTAAAAAGGGCTACTCACTGAAGATTTTTCAGACTTTCAAATGGTAGCTTGTATCTTTTGTTCTTTTTATGAAACTTGAGCTTTCACCACCAAACGCAAATATTTTCCCCCAAGTACAACCTATCTCGAGATATGAGGCTTCAAAGATGGGTAATTTAGCGAAAAATCGCAATAGCATGAAAATTTCGAGGCCCGCCTCCCCGTTCCCTTGAGGGTTAGAAAAAAATTATCGTGGTTTTGTGAATAGACCACCAAGGGGAACTCGTAAAAAAAAATTGAGCGAAATCGGAAAACCCGACTTCATTTTTGGTCTATTTTAGTATGGAATATCCCTGTATGGATAAGAAATTTGATTATTTTTGAAATTAATTTAAATATCTATTAACTTGATTAATTTTATTCTTCTAATATTTTTTGTTCGTATTTATTTTAATTTCATTACCTATGAATAATACTTACCTAGTCTATCTACTTTAATCTAGATTGGTATCATTTTATATATGTACCAATTCTAAAACCAGGTATACTAGGGTGAGAAGAACTACGACTCGTTCATGACCGAATGGTCATTAGTAACGGTGCCTTTACGATGTATGACCCTCATGTAAAGATGTATTGCGTGGATGTAGACTGCCTCGTATAATACGTGACCAGCATGCGTTACCTATATATTTGTATTTTCCCCAAATTTAAGTTGCAGAAGTAAAACACGCCGAGAAAATAAAACTAAAATGAAAAAGAATCCAGTACCAACGTAAAAGAATGAGTGACTGAGTGCTGAGTCGAACATTAAATAAAATGATATTGTTTAGGACGTGTAAGATGTTCGCTTTATGTTTTTCATTATGTACCTAAGTAATCTAAATTGAATGTATGTGAGATAACATGTGTTTCTGAAAATCAGATGTGCCTGGTGAAATGATCCAGAAAAAAGAGAGATTTTTGCGTGAGATTCCTTCTTTTCTTTAATGATACAAAAGTCATATTTGGAATTGGCGCAGTACCCCAGCTGACGTTTTAAAATGTTTCGATTTTTTTTTAATCTTAAAAAGTCGATCAGAAATAAGCACTTGAGGTGTCCGCTGAAAATTGCGCCAAAGTTTTCTCGTTAAACAAGTCGAGAGGAAGCCAAACTTAGATTTTTAGCTGCCTACGTAAAACGTAGGTGCCTTCTGGAGAAGTTTGAAAATACTGGAGAAAATCGCAACCCCAGAATGTTTGAATTGGTCAAGTTTGAGTTTGAGTAGTCGCAATGATGGAAAACTGGAACTAGAACTGGAACTGAAATGATGAGAACTGAGAACTAAAAACTGGAACTAGAACTAAAATGCATTTCAGTTCAACACCAGTTCCAGCAGTTGCAATTTTTATACTCAAAATATGACATAAAAAAGTCAAAATTTTGATGTTAAAATTTACCACACCACATTCAATTTGAAATTTTTTTTAAAAAACCCCAAACCTTGAAAATTTTTGTCGAAAAGTGAATGTAGAAAAATTGTATTGTAACTCGAAAATTTTATCCAATTAAAAACGTCCTCTCATACATTATTCAAATTTTTTGTTGAAAAATTCAGGGGTTAGTCACAACATTTCTGGAAAATATCACTTATACCTATAACTTTTTTCTAGAAATCTTTTGTTTTGGGATTGAAAAAGGAAAAAAATTGTACTTTGAATTGAAAAGGAAAAACATCAAAGTTCAATTTTACTAGAAAATTTTGAATTTTTTTGTCCTTTAAAATTTAAAAAACTGAAAATTTGGAACTGAAACTGGAACTAAAAACTGGAACTAAAAAATTTTGAGAACTGAAACTGGAACTAAAACATGTTGAGAATTGAAACTGGAATTGGAACTGGAAGTAATATCATTTCAGTTTACCATCACTGGATAGTCGATATTTGGTGAGTACTTATCTAATTTTCATCAGGTTCGGCAAAAAAGTATTTTTTTTTCAATTACCTAAATTTAATTTTTGTTAAAAGTCAATTTTTTAAAATTCGCCAAAAATGAAGATGTCAACTTGGGCAGCTACCAATCTGCCAATAAATATTTTCTTCTGTATACACATCTGGATTTTAATTTTGGTAACTTGCTCCTGTGTCCCCTTTCAAGAACTGAATTTTGGTAATTCAAAATTTCTCCTGTAACTCCATCCAGAGCTAAATTTTTGCAATTTAGAATTTCTCCTGCCCCCTCCCCCTTCGTAACTAAATTTTGATAGTTTCAAATTTTGGATACCATATATTTGGATCTACATATCGTCCCTCTAATGCTAAAAAGTCGTAACTCCATTCTCTACTTGAGACCTGTGTAAACGGTTCATTTTAGCTCGACGCGATCTCAACTATATCTAAAATGTTGGGAAGTACTGAAAAATTGGTCTCACCAATAGATATACCCATTTCTTCATTGAAAAGTCTTGTGGATGTAAAGGAGACTATGTCAGGCTAAAAAGAACGTTTACACAGGTCTCAAGTGGTGAATGGAGTTACGACCTTTTAGAATTAGAGGGACGATATCTCAATAACATTGAATATGCAAAGGTTAATGAAACACATATGTATTATGTAGGTACCTATAGGTATTAAAACTCTAGAATCGAAAAAATCAATCTGTAAGGGTAATGGGTATAAAAATTACGAAATTTTCATTCAAACTATAGAAAAATGTATAATTTTTATCAAATTTTTGATTTTTGAATAATTTATTCGTCTAAAAATATTTGCATGTTCAGTTGATCATTTTCTTCTTCCTCCCTTGCCACAATGGAATTTTTTCGTTTTTTGTGAAATCACACAAACATTTTTCTTCTTCTCAACACTTTTGTTTGATTCACTTTGGTGGATAAATATCTCCCATTTCATTTTCCAGATTTGTATGGAAAATTAGATTTGTATCAATGCGGCCGATCCTATATAAAGGGAGAGAGGAGACAACTCTCTTCATGGGTACCTAATGAAAAAATTGAATTTTTAGTCGCAAAATTTTAGTTCAAGACGGAAGATTTTCAATAGTGATGAGCTCACGACTTTAGTGTAAAATTTTCTATTTCAGTTCAGAGATGAAAAAAAATTGAACTTTGAATTTGAAAACTTGAGAAAAATTTCATGTCAATCGCAAAATTTCAGATGAATCTATTTTTTCAAGTATGGAAAATGAAATAGGAGGTTTTGGATTTTTAAAAAAAATAAAAAACGTTGCGAAGAAAAATGTTTTATAGATTTTAATTTTAAAATATGCGTTAGTAGCGAGGGGGGGATGGATAGCTAAACATGCACATATTTTCATATAAGGGATTGATTTTTTTTTATTATGTTTTTCGTTAACCTTTGCATGTCCAATGTTTTCGAGATAGACTTGATCTTGGTGGTCAAATTTCCCTTATTTTACCCGCTGGTGCCAAATTATTACGATTTGAAATTTATCCGGCACCTTCATCCAGAGCTAAATTCTATCAATTCTTTTAAAGCCAAGAAAGTTGTCGACAAATTCTTGAAATTTTCTAAATTTAATGTCAGATGCACATTGGTATATCAGGTGCTGATCTAGACGACAATTTTTTAGGTGACTTAAAATTGTTCACGTCGAAATTGAGTCGTCGTTTTAAAATTTTAATCAAACGTTAAGGTCATAAGGATGTCACAATAAATAAAATTTGAATTTCAAAGAAGAAATGATTCAATGGAAAAGTCAACATCGAATTCGTATTCAGCAGGTCAGATTATCCCTTTGTATTTACCTTATCTGAATAACCATTTTGTTCAAAGCTTCATAATTCATTTTTTCTATTTGAAAAAAAATTAGTCTGTGACTTCAGAGGATAAAATAGCCTCAAATTCAAAAACGAAACACATCACGAATTTCAGTAGGCCTAGGTATCTCAAATCACATCTAACATTTTATTAGGCAGTTTAAACCCGAAAAATCGTTTTTTTCCACAAATGATCCTATTTTGGGACACCCTAGCTCAAGTTTTAAGCATAGTGAGAAGCTAAAAAC
The DNA here is from genome assembly GCA_033439095.1 of Pseudococcus viburni. Classification (NCBI taxonomy): domain Eukaryota; kingdom Metazoa; phylum Arthropoda; class Insecta; order Hemiptera; family Pseudococcidae; genus Pseudococcus; species Pseudococcus viburni. Next base: position 808,339 of record JAVBJF010000169.1, read on the forward strand.
TTTTCTGGGAGAGTTTCAACTTGATATAAATTCACATAAAAAAATCAGAGAAATCGAATAACTTTTAAAAATAACAGAAACATCAAAAGAAAATTTTATAAAAGGCAAAAATTAGAACAATAAGTAAACGTAATCAATCAGAACGTACCTATAAAAAAAAGTAATTTAATAAAAAAGCAAACTTTAAATCTATGTAGGTACTTGGGGGTATCTATAACATTAGAAACTTTCTAATCATTTTTTTAAATTTTCAAAATTTGTGGTCCTTTTTAACATATTTTTATCTCAGGATCAAAAAAACTTCGCAATACGAGAGTGGAAAAAATCGAGGAAAAATTTTCCATCAAGCGTAAAAGGACCACCCCAAGTAATGTAAATATTTCATAGAAGCTGAACATCAGAAAAGTGAAAAAAAAATTATTTTGAATTGAAACATCGACTTTCACCAACGTTTACGTATTCAATTGTAAATAACTTTCAAAGCTAACAACAAAATTACTTCAAAAACGAAAAACCCCCCAATCCAAAGGTTTAAAAACGTGGTGAGAATTCTGTCGAAAAATAACTCGAAATTAAACATCATTAGTTGAACTTTACCTGACGCATTAGCTGCTTTTATTATCAACCGTAGACTTTTTTCCTTGTTTTATTCAGCGTTATAAAAAGATGCTCGACGGATTAACCTAGCGTATAATCACCTCGCCATTTTTAACCTTATCTCGTATAAAAACTCGAGCCGAAATAATTAAATTGAAAAAATTTTTAAAGCGAAGGAAAAATTAAAACGAGGGTATTAAACACAACATTAATCATAATGAGCTGACGATATCGTGGTTCTTCGCGCGGTTTGTGAATTTTTCACAAATTATTTTAATAGGGGTGTGTTCGTTTCTTCGGCTTTGTTTTCAAAAACGAATTACAAGAAACATTTTTATAACATTTAAAAGTTCAATTTCATTTTTCAAATACTCTTTTGTTTCGGTATGTAAATTTTTAAAAGTTTTTTTACACCATGTGGGGAACCTACCTACATTTGTAATGGTATTTCGCTTTGTAAAAATTATTATTAAATTTTATCGCCATGTTAGCATGATTTTTGAAAAGTTTCGAGTTTCTTTCATCCTTGATCAATAACTCTTTCCAGAGGGAAACAAATGGTAAAAGGATAAGCTCTCTAACATGTTACCATTTCCCAACGTAGATACCCATCAACTAAACATTTCATATTCACAAATCAACCACGAAAATCCGACTGAGAACTGGCAAGATGGTGCGGTCAAGCGGTCATACATTCGACCGTAGGTGAACTGTGAATAATTGAAAAACGAACCGAACTACAGCCATCTAACGAAACCTCGTTCGAAACATAAATAAAAAACAAAAAAAGCTAAGGAGCGCCACGTGCACATTCAAATAAATTTTTAAATAATTAATTTCGTTTCCGCGAATCGAGAGGAGCTCTCCCAATAGAATCGTAGTACGTACTTTTTGTTAACCGTAAGCTTTCGTTATTTCCGTAACCGAAAGTTCTTTTTACTCGGAGATGTCGTCGGATACGGATTATAAATCAGTGACCGCTGGTTTTTGTGACGTTTCATTCTCATGAGACGTACCAGTTAAAGCCACGAATTCGCGGCAACGCTGCTTCTGGTCTGAAGAAATTTTAAACGTTACCAGCAGCGAGAAGTCGAGTGGATATTTGATTTAATTAAAACTTAAGATCTATGGTAGGGTGTTGGGGTGTTATTTTACTGCACTCGACGATTTAATTTTCTATACAAGGTGCTCGTTTCGGCAAAAACTAGTTTTGTTCCTACGTATTCATAATGCACGTCGCGATAATTTAAAAAAATTGGAAGATTAAATTCATTTGTTCGATATAGTATAGTCGAATTACTGCAAAACAAGGCTTCCGCTCGCACCAAATGTAAAAAGTAATTTGACGACTGATTCCTGATCTAGAATGTATTTAGAAAAAAATTAGCTTGGATGCCGTTTTTTCCAGCCCCTCCCCTTCCGAGGTTCTACCCCCTTTCTTGAAAATGTGTGTATCTCGAATATTATTGGTTATGAAAAAAAATGTTTCGAGTAAAAGTTCTTTATTGAAGACTTTTCTATATTTTTGGTTATTACAAAAATTTCATTCGGAGCAACTCTTACGCCCCAAATTTCAAAAGTACTTTCAGAAATACTCAAAATCGAGTTTTTCTCATTCATTGTAAGAAATATCGAAGATAGCGCAAAATGTGTGATAACAACAAGTATTCAGAATAACATTTTACATCTATACAGTTCATCGCAATACCCCACCCCTCACTCCTACGGTTCTACCCTCTCCCTTTTCCAAAAAATCTATTTCGTCCACTGGCAAAGTGCGTTTTTTGGCCATAAACGGAAAATTATGCGAGAGGCATGAAGTTTCGAACGGTGAACAAGGATACCATGAGAAATTTTTCGAGCCTGGGAGGCCATTGCAAAACCCCATAGAAGAGCCAGGGAAGGTTCAGCCCCCTTCGCCATTTCACGTAATTGGGCTATCGGATTTTTTTTGGTGTCATTTCTGTATCATTGAATCCAGCTAAAATCAAAAATGTCATTGCTGTCAAGATTTGAGGAAAAAAAGCATCTCAAATTTGAAATTTTTCTACTCAATTTTTCGCATTTTTTCTCAAAAATGCTTAAAAACTACATTTTTTTCAACTTCGTTCAACCAAATCTCGAAATATGTCAATTGAAAGTATATTTTTGAAATTTGGGGCGTAAGGGTTGCTCCAAATGAAATTTTTGTAATAACCAAAAATGTAGGAAAGTCTTCAATAAAGAACTTTTACTTGAAACATTTTTTTGCATAACCAATAATAGGGCAGATACGCGCATTTTCAAGAAGGGGGATGGACCCTCGGAAGAGGAGGGGCTAGAAAAAATGGTACCCAAGCTTATTTTTTTAAAATATATTCTAGATTAAGAATCAGTCGTCAAATTGCTTTTTACATTTTGAGCGAACGGATGCAGTAATTCGACTATACTGATATCAGCACGTGATGGTTTTAATCTAGGTTACATTTTATCAAAATTTAACCCCCTTCAATTTTCTGCAGCTCAACTCATCTTTATTCTCATCATCTTTACTGTTTGTCGATTGATTATTCCAAACAAGTTGCCCACTTCACGTTTCCAATATTAGATACCCTCGATTATATCTTCAGCTTAAATTCTTTTTTTTTTGAAATTAAGGATTCGTTCGTTTTTTTCTTCCTTCTTTTCATTTTTTTCTCTCTCTTGAAACCAAAGAAATGAAACATTGTAAGTTTTATTCAATAGAAAACGAAATATAATCTAATAAAAAGAAAGAAGGAAATAATAACCTAAGTATAATAAAAATCTCCTAACCCCGATTTTAATTCAGGCTATAAAGTTGAATCCACAAAAAGAAGAAAATAATTCCGCTCATTATATACGTTCATTTCAAGTCCCTGAAAAATTTTTATTGTGTCGTTTCCGTAGTAAAAATTTTCAACTAAGACATAAAATTCCCGAATTTGATAATTTAATTTAAAATCAACTTGCTGGTAACTTTGCGGTTCAAATTTGCAGAAATAATTTCTCAATCATCTAGATTTTTATGCGATGCGGCGTCTATAGCTATTTCAGTTTTATACATTTATTTCGTACAGATCTACTATACGCATACTTAAACATTAACTTAATTTATGAATTTCTTTTTTCTCGTCAGCGATATAAAAAATATTTCGAAAATTAACATCGCCTTGATTTGCAGACTGATTTGAAAAAAAAACGAACGTTTGAAAAAAAATTAAATGGCGAATGAATTTATCTGCAGATGTTGTACTAAAAAAGCTTCAGTCAATTCTTCATATGATTTCGCTCTGTCGATGAATTTGATGGGAATACCTTCGCGAGATTTTCCAAAAACGATCTGCCAAATTTTCCAAATTTGTAGATTTTCGCGAGATGAACGCACAAAGTGTAGAAACAGTCGTGAAAGCGTTGAAATTGTGTTCAAGATAATTGCTATAACGAGAGATAGCTACGCTATGACGAATTATTTCCATGCACTTAAAGTAATGGAATTTTTTAATAACGAACTTCGTATATCTTAGTATTTGGAAAATTGAAATGATATGTTATATTTTTTTTATTTTTATCGCGTCTCGAATGAAATATTAAAATGTCTTCTTTACGAAGCATGACATGTCTGATATTAATGGTTTCAACTGTAGGCAACATTATTACTGCTTTATTCTTATTATTTTTTTCATATTTATTTCACATTAATTTATTATTGTTTTTTTACGCTCGCTAAAAGGCCAATAAAAATGTTTTTCGTGATATCACATCATCTGGAAACGGGTCTGGAATTTGAAGGAATGTAGGTAATAAAATGATACATAGAGCATCAAGCTATAGGTAAATAGTTTGGATGTACGGGAAGGTGGGGAAGGATGCACCAACCTAGGCCAAATATTCTGCCAAATCTATTCAATTTGGTCAAATTGTCTGATTCTTGCAACAAATATTAAAGTTCAAACGTTTACCTTCCATTTCGCTGAAAAAATTCCATTTTGACGCATACCTCAACCTACAGAGTTTTTTGAATTTTTTTCGACTTTTTTGCATCCTGCCCCACCCATGGGACAAGATGCAAACAGTGAAGACATGATGCAAAATCGCGAATTTTTTTGTAAAATTTACTCAAGTACATTCGAGGTGGATGCTACAGATTTAAATAGAAACGTGATTTTTGAAAAAAGGAGTTCTAAAACCTTTGTATTCATAATATAGGTATTCTGCCCTAATTGATTTTCTGAATTTTTAGGCAAACTTTTGATATTTTTGATATCCCATCTAAAAATTAAAGCAAAAATGTGATATCCTGGAAAAAATATCACAAAAATCTAAATTGGACTACATTTTAGTACCATGTGTGACTTTTTCGAAAAATTCGTATTTAAAAACAATTTTTGCATCCTGCCCCATTTTCAATTTGCATCTTACTCCACTGGCAATATTTTTCTTTAACGCAATGTACTGGGAAGAAAATATAGGGGAAAGTGCCAACCAAATACATCATTCGACAGGTAATTGAATGTAGATTACAAAAAAAATACCTGAATTTTTTTTCAAAACTTGAAAACATGATATTTCACAAAAATCAAATTTCAAAAATTTTACGAAAATCACGTCAAATTACATTTGATAATAACTCATAGACAAGCAATCGGTCAGGTCTGTCATTTTTTTCTGTTTTGTATCGAATGGATACCCATCCACCAATTGCCCAGAAAAAATTTTTCAATCACATCACTGACAAGCATCTTGCCCCCTGATCCATCCTGCCCCACCTTCCCTTACAGCAAATCACCATAATACGTAGTACAAGTAGAAAACATTAGTATAGAGAATTACGTCCATAGATCGTTTTGCCCTGTTTTCTGAAAATTAAATTTGGCGTGTGAGCGAAAGAGGGGGCAATCAGGGAAATTATGTTTTCTCTGGACCGCAAAAAAATCTGGCCAAAATATCATTCCCCCGGATTTAACCCTTACCTTGGTCCAGTTTAAGAAAATGTGGGAAATTTGGTTTAAAAAAATTTCCAAAATAATACAAATTAAGCACTAGATGTCGTTATTTCATTTTCATCTAATCAAAAATAGCACAGATGCCATCTTCTTACTTTTACTCCATTTGCAATCAGAGGAACATAAAAGATTTCTGTTTTTTTTTAAGTGTTGATTGTTTGATATTGATTTTAATCTGTTTAAAAAAATTTTCATTCAAATTTCAGAACTGTCCAAATAATTTTTTTGAAAAAATTTCAATTTGAATATGTATTTTTGATACAAATACTTAAACCTTAAATAATTTTCAGCGTCAATTTTCCACTGCTATCTTAATTTCATAAAAAATGGCCAAAATGGGTATATTTTCCTCCATTTTTGAAAAATTGTCTGGAGAGAAAGAAAAGGTGAAGTAAAGGCAAAAATTGCCATTGATTAATTTTAGGAGTAAAACTAAGTACCAGTATGAAGAAAATTTCAAATAAAATTTTCCTTAGAACAGTTTTTTTTTCAATTTTTTTGCAAGATTTTTCACACTAGAAAATTTCTTAAAGTGCCCAGATTGAAATTTTCAAAAAGAGCATCATTAAGTACAAAATCTAACTACTTAAACATAATTTCAATTGCCTAAGTAGTATGAAAACGCGGTTTCGGGAGACTTTTTTTAAAATGAACGCGCGCAGCGATGTTTGCACGCTCCCCCCGCCTCCCGCCTGCCCGCTGAGGTGCCTTGACATCGCGTCATCATCGCGCCGATGTTTTCACGCTCCCCCGCCTCCCGCCTGCCCGCCGTGATGTCCTCGTCTGACGTCATGATCATGGTCAATTTTTTTTTTTCACGCTCCCTCCGCCTCCCGCCTGCCCCCGAGATCGCGTCATCATCGCCACCGTCCATATTATGACGCCCCCCGACTCCCGCCTCCCTCCGTGAAAAAAGTTCCCCCCAAAAAATTTAAAAAAAAAA
>JAVBJF010001690.1:0-10333 GCA_033439095.1 Pseudococcus viburni
CCCAAAATTTTTTAAAATAAAATTTATTAATATATATTTTTTTTGAGTGTAGACTCATCGGACTCAAAGGCCAAAAGTCAACAGCCAAAATCTAAAATCCAAAAAAACCCAAAACAATAGAATAAACCCCAAACGAAGATGATCTAGTAATTTTTTTTCACTCCACCCTAATACACAATTGCCTACCTCAGGTACTCTAATTGAAACGCATTTCGGACATAATCGAGCTAATATGGCGTTTAATCGAACCAGGGTTGAAAAAGAGTAGAAAAATAAAACGGGTTAAGGAGTATAAGTAGCCGAGAAAGGTGTAAGAGATCATTAAGTCGGCAACGAGCATAAAGGTGAAAGGTGGTACCGACGATGCAGCAACAACAACATCAACAACGTGGTGCATGTTTAATAACAAGCTTACCATAGACGTGGTTGTAACCGAACATCTATTTTTTAAATCGTTAACTATAGAACACGATTTTTTACTAATTTTTTCGTCGACTAGGACGAATTTTTGCAAGAGCTTCGCGATCGCGAGTTTATGCAATAATTAAATTTAAAACTATAAAAATTAATAATTTAACGATTGTATCGCTAAATGAAAGAGACCCAGTTGCGAAAAAATTACTCTTATGAGAGGATTAAGTAGATACTTTTGGTGATTTATAATTTAGACAAGATTGCGAGAAGATGCTGATAAGAGGAAGGAGAGGAGCAGGGAAAGGTTTTCGTAACCCAAGAATAATATTAAATTAGGTACAATGTATCAGTACCCAAATGTGTCCGTATAAAACCTTATTCGAAGAAGCTGCGTATGTTGATTTTATTCTTTCTTGTACTCGGATTTGGATTACAAATATTAAAGAATCGAGCAGCGAGAATACCTCGTTTGAATAATAATCGAAATGCTTGTGGTCTAAAACCAACATACAGTTATTCTACATATTGCCAGCTCATAGGTAATAAATTATCAGCGGGTTTTACTTACAAACGTTACTTGTAGTACATTGAAACCACAACAACAACAACGTTTCATCTGTATGCGGGATACCTAACACTACAATGTTGTAAGTTCAATGCTATGAGGATAAATCGTATTATAGTAAGATGAGTCGAACAAACACCTACCAAAAAAGTCTGTAGTTTTTGCTTCAGTTTTCTAATTTTTCTGTGATTTTAAAATCTGTCTGCTGACTCTGTTTGTAAAACTGATATGAATAAATTTCGATGGTAAAAAGAGGAGGGAGAAAGGGGGAGGTAAAATTAAGGTTAGAAAACCAAGTTAAAAATATTCAGGAATAAAAACATAATTTCTTTTTTTGTCCAAAATTCATAGTCAGTTCCATTTTTCCATCTTTTGAATAAAAAATGCTCACAAAAACATTTTTAGATACTGCTGATTGAACTTGGCAAGTGAGGGTGATTGGTATTGCTGTTGGAATCGATCAATTAGCTAAAATACTGCATTTTCGATGATGAAAAATTTCAAATTTTGAAGTTTAAACTCATAAAAATTGACCAATAATGGAAAACTCGATTTCGAAACAGAAATTTTAATAACAGAAATTTTAAAACGTGCTTTATTTGAAAATTAATTGGTAGTTGTCTCAAATAAATTGAATAATATTTTACATATAATTCGTCTCTAAAAGTTGCAGTCTTCCATTTTCGAATTTTTATTATAAAATTCCTTTTTTTTTCCAATTTTTAACCCAGATACTCCAAAGAGTCGATCCTTGAAAATTTTCCAGGTCAATTGAAAAATCAAAATTTATAAAATTTTAATCTAATAAAATTTTTGTTTGGAAAATTTAGATTTTTCAAAAAATTTTGTTCGATCTTTTATAAGAAGACTAATTTTTAGAAAATTCAAACTTCAATATGAATATTTAAGCAAATCAATATTATTTTGTTTTTACGAAGTTGAATACGTACACTTCAATTGAAGGATCTAGGCATCTACAGTACACTTTTTTAAATTTTCATCATTAAAGTAGGTACCTAGATAAGTAATCTTGATTTTCACCATTTCGAAAAAAAACACACTTTCACAATTTTGAAAAAAAACACACTTTCACAATTTCGAAAAAAAAACACATTTCCACAATTTTTTAAATTTCAACTGTAGGTACAATAAAAATTCAACGATTTTTCTAAGCATTTTCCATAACTATTTTAACTTGAATCCAAAAAATAAGAATTTTCAACGATTTTCAAATTTACACCGAAAAAACATTTCTTCTAAGTATTTTGATAAAGAAGTTCAATTTTTACAAATTTTAAATTATAACAGCACAAACTTTCTATGATTTTTCTATTCATTTTTGGTGGCTTTGTCAATTTAGATCAAAAGCTGCCCATTTTCAAAAACTTGCAGACTACTTAGTTCAATAAAATTAGGAAATCCGAATTTCCCCAATTCTTCAAATTTTTAAGAATCTTTAAAAATCTCGACGAAATCAAATAAATTCTACAAAAAAAAAAGTGCTTACTCTACTTAGGTGGTAATAATGCTGATGTGAGAAAATCAAAGGAACTAAGTATTTACAATGTAAAATCAAAAGATGTGATTTTTGAAAAAAATTTCCAAAAGCACATTAAAAAATTATGCGAAACAATGGCCAAAATTTTCATAAAAGTTACATTTGGGCCATTTTTACCGTTTCACCAGCCTTTTTCAACTGTCTGGAAGGAGACCCCCCCCCCACCCTCTAAACCAACACTTGATTTCAACCACAAAATTAAGATTAAAATCAAGAAAAATTCGGATTTTTACAAATTACGAAAAATTTCCATCGCATAATGCAAATTTTCGAACATTTTCTCATAAGTTTCCAATAAATTTTCAACTTTCATCAAAGAAGGGTCATGCTAATTTTAATTCACACTTCAATTAAAGAATGGAAATACAGAAAATTCTATTTTTACAAATTTTTCAATGCTGAAAAAAATCTCAGCTTTTAATAAATTCTCAAATTCTGATTAAAAAATGCAAATTTTCCAAAATTTTCTCACCATTTTTTTCAAAATTTCTTCAATTATGACCAAAAAAGTCAATACTCGCCAATTTTCAAATTTTATTACCTATAATACTTGAGAGAAAATGCCTACGTCCTTCTTCATCCATCACTTGTGTTAATTTTTCAAATCACAAACTTTTTGATTTACTACTCCATACAATTATTCTTCTGAAGTTTTTCTACCAGCAGATAGATTTAAATAAATTCAGAGAAAAACTGCCTCCAAAATGTCATCTCTATGAGAATAAAAAAATCACTAGTAAACAGTCAGAATTGCAGCACTGGAAAAATCGCATTAATCAACTAATTTTCAGTAAATTTCATCAACAATTTCATGATTTTTCAGTGACCTTTTTTACTGATTTTCTTCTGGCGAAATTTTTTTCACTAATCTTTGAACAAATACTTATTCTCTGGAGAAATATCAACTAGAAAGATTACTCTCTGGCACCATGTTTTTTCAATATTTCAAAAGTTTTTCCAGTAAAAAGAAAGAATTACCCCCTCCCCCTCTCCGGGAGGCCAATTAATAGATTTTTTTCATTTTTTCATGTTTAAAATTTTTCAAATTTCTGAACCACATTTTCCCCAATCTTCTTTGACTTCACAAAATTTCACGAAAAATGAAATCCCATCATGTGTTTTCTTCCAATATTTTAAACATCTAAGAAGACCAACCAGAAAAAAACTTGGAATACGCAAGCCCATTACTCTGTTTTCAATCGATGAACCGATACCCTGATTTCGACATCTGTTTCAAAACCATCTCCCATCTGAGAATTTTTTTCGATTCCCGTATTCCCTGGCTTAACGGTGCCGAGGTTATTAAAAATTATATCATGATCCCCGATACTGATGACGGAATCGCGTCCAATGAGACTAAAATAGATCGAAAGTGGCGTGTCAAGTATATCCCCAGCTTCAGGCTCGATCACGGAAAAAACACCATAAGAAAAAAAAAAAAAATGGCGGTAGCGTTGGAAATTTTTTATAGCCATATTGGCCTTACAGTTTATAACCGCTTATACCAATGAACCAGACGAAGAGCATGCGATTGACGCGATAGCCGGAGAAAAGAAACCCTAATGCAATAAAGATTCCCTATTAATCGCGCGTTGCGTTTTCAAGCTTATAACCATAGACGTGTAAAATCCGAGCCCAGAATGATAATAATTTACGATTGTTATTCCATATAATAATTCTTTTTTGTTGGCGAGTTAAAAAAGTTATACTACTATAGGACAACAATAAAAACACAAAACGAAAAAAAAAAACAGTTTTGTTCTTATAACTCTCAGATGTGGTGTTAAAAAACGCACCGTGGAAAACCTATATGGTCGTAAAAGTGCACATATCTCGGCTGAGAAGAGACTTTGTGCATCGTGAGATGGTTTAAAACATCCTCGCAAATAAGGTGTTAGAATTTTTTTCAGCCTCTTGCCAAGGCCGATATGAGCTTTACCGTTTTGTAATACAAATACATCGAATCCCAAGCTTCGTTCAGAGATACCGCTCGGCATCAGCAATGTTTAAAATAGGTTAGCGACCCCTACGTTTGAAATGATTAGACTGCCATGGCGGTTCTCAAGAGCCGCAAAGTTTTGCCTGGAACCGCGGGCCAGGGCAGCCTGTGCACATCGACTCATTCCACACGTTATTGATTGTATCCATTAAGAAAATAGCCTAAAGGCAATTTAAACATTTCACTTCTCCTCGCTCTCGCCTCAGATCCGGCTTGTACCAGGCGGCGCATTCTTTTACAAAAAGTAATTTAATTTTAAGACCGTTTTGATGGAATATTACCCTGTCTTTTAGGTGTAATTCGTCAATTTTCAAAGCATCTCTCACTCCAACGCTCGTTCAAACCCCTAAAAAAACCTCGCTGCTCTATCGCATTCGTAACCATCGCCGCGGGAATCGTTTCCAACAAACGAATCACAAAAGATCATAGAAAAAGGGCCACCGATGAGATACCTATAAGTAATCACCATATCACGCTTTCATTTACGCGCTCGGGAGGCGAGCAGTGTGTGCAGATTTTTAAATATTTTTAAACGCGCTCGAGATCTTGGAATATTATGCCCAGTTACCGGATATCTACGATACGGTATAATGCCTTTATAATATTTAGTATAGAAGCTTTTTATTTCTACTCGATTGTATTTCGCACCCTTTCCAATTAAAGTATCTTGTCATTGTGTCAATTAACGCCGCCGCGTATTCAAAGTTCAAACCGAAAGAATAATTAATGATGGCGAGATTTTTCCGCTCGGGTGTTCGCTCCAACCACCCGCAAATGTATTTGGTCATGCGGTAGGAAAACACGAGAGATTTGTGCCAACATCCCATTCTTTAAGAATGATGGCCATTAAAGAGATGTATCTCAGCAGGCGTGTTGATTTTTTTTTCGTGTTTGACTTTTGGGGGGGGGGGGGAGGGTGTTCGGCGACGAAGTTTTTATCCGATTAGGACGATGGGGTTTCTTTATCGGCGTATTAACCTAGTGGAAGACTTTTTATAGTCGTGTATAATGGGTGTTTTTTTGAAAAGTCTGCGATTTGTCATTTTTGGTTAAGATGAGATTTGGTATTGAGAGGATTTTGTTGGTTTTGTATATAAATATGGAGAATGTTTATTTGAAGATGGAGAATTTCGTGTAAGAGTTTTATTTTATTTCGAGTGTTGGTCATCCCATTTTCTGGATTTAAGGATCTCCAGGGAACATGTGGAATAAGTGTTCAAAGCCGAGGCTAAGTTTTGAAGAAGACAAATGCTAACATTATTGCCAATACACCAACATCAGATGGTGAAACACACAATATGCCAATGGGAAATAAGAACCAAATCTCACATCGTAAATTTAGGCCACGTTCTGAGGGAATCATTTTATCGTTGGGGGGGGGGGGGGGCTGTGAAAATTCCACAACTCATATTTTTTCTAATTTGACCCCAAACTACTTTGTTTTCTATAAGTCTAACATCAAAAAGTACCTTCATTCACCAATCCAACAATCCAATTATGTTGTTCTTTTTTTTTACTACTTACCTTACCTACCCTGGACCTGGATGGCCTATTCACTAAATTTGATGAACAGAAGGTAACTGCAGCGAATATAATTGAAAAGTTTGAAAATGCAGTTTATTCAAGCACGAACCAAAATAAATTACTCAGAAAACCTCAAAATTTAAGGTGCAATTAAAACAATGTTTTGGATTTAATAAACCTGAATAAAAAAATCATTCACTTCGACTTTAAAATTTATTTAAAGAGGAAAATATGGAAAAGGCCCACGAGAGCACATCAGCGAGGGCCAAAGTTTTTCCCTTTGGGGAAAAGAATTTTGATTTTCAAGTTCAAACATCGAAAAATGGGGGTTACCTTAAGTTCCCAAGGGAAAAAATAAAATTTAAAAAAGATTGTTAAAAATAATTTTGGGGGAGAATAAGTAGGGAAAAAAAAAATTAAATTTTTTAAGGATTTGAACATTTTTAAAAACTTTGGGGAAAAGAAGAAATACGAGTAGGTACAACCCGGGCCCCAAGCCCCACCGAGGGGGCAAAAGGTTTTGGGGAAAAAATTTAAAATTTGTTTTTTTTTCTTTTTTTTTTTAAAAAAAAGAAAAAAAACTGCCCAAATTTTTCCCCAAATTGGAAAAAAAATAAAAAATTTTTTCCCAAAATTTGGAAACCCATAAAAAATTTTTTTTTCAACTCGGAAAATTTTTTTAAAAAATTTTCCGGTTTGGAAAAATATAAATAAAAAAAATAGAAAATTTCCCCAATTGGAAAAAAAAACAAAGTACAAAAGATAAAATTTCCTACAAAAAAAAAGGGATCATTGTTTATGCTTTTTTACAAAAAAAAAAAAAAAAAAAAATAAAAGGGATACATAATTATGTAAACGGTTTCCAATTTTTTCCCCAAATTTTGGAAAAAAAAATGAGTAAAAAAAAGGCAAAAAATTTCCCCAAATCATGACTAGAAAAGGTTTTAATTTTTCCCCAACCCAAAAAAAAGAAAAACCCCCCTTCTAACCCTTTTCCCAAAAAATATCAAAAGGGACTTTTTTCCTTTTTCAGAAAGGGATAAAAAAATTTGGGCCTTTTTTGGGTTTTCTTTTTCCCCCCACGAATTTTTTTAAAACCCGTAAAATTCCCCTTTTTTTTTTGAAATTTTAAAAATTTTTTGAACAATCAAGGGTTTTTCCCGTTGGAAATTCCAGAAAATTGTGGGAAAAATTTTAATTTTCCCATTGTGAATTTGGTAGAAAAAAAAATTGGAAAAAAAAAAAAAAAAAATTTTTTTACAGAAATTTAAAACATGTTAAATGGAAAAATTTAGGGGGAAAAAGTTTTTTAAACAAAAATTTTTAAAATGGGTAAAATTTTGGTGTTGGTTTTTAAAAAGGGGTTTTTTATGATTTGAAAAATTGGGGGAAAAAAACCCGGGTTTTTTTTAAAATTTTTTTTTGGAAGGACCCCCGGGAAAACAAAATTTTTTTTCCCTTTCCAAAACTAAATTATAAAAAATTTTGGAAAATTAAAACCCTTAAAAATTGAAAAAACATTTTTAAAAACCAATTTTCAAAAAATTTTAAAAAAATTTTTTTTTTAAAACAAAAATTTCCCCAAATTTTGGTTATGGAAAAAAAAATTTTTGAAAATTATTTTTTAAAAATTTTTTAAAATTCCCAATTATTTTTTGGCCCCTTTTTTTTTTTCATTTTTTTTAAAATTTCCCTTCATTTTGGGTTTTTTACCTTTTAAGGAAAGTGTTAAATTAAATTTTTTTTGAAAAAAACTACCTATCCCACTTCCAATTCACTAAATAAAATTTTTTTTTAATAAATATCAGAATTTCCCGGTTTAAAAAAATCAAAATCATTTTTTCTTTTCCCCAAGCCATGTTTTTCGGAAACGGGTCACTTTGGTTTTTTTAAAAAAAAAATACATTTAAAATAAGGGAAGTTAAAAGTAAATTTTCAAATTTTTGAGAAAAAAAAAGCACATAAATTTTTGATTTTAAAATTTAAAAAAAAATTCGGTAAATGATTTAAAAAACCAAACCCAAAGGGTCCCGAATTTTGGGGAAATTTTGGTTTTTTTTTTTGAGCTTTTAAAAAAACCCGAAATTTCTTTTTGGCAACTTTAAAAATTTATACTAATTTCCCATTTTCCCCGTTCAACATAAAAATGTAAACAAGCAACGAGCATTTTTGCGATTAAATTAAAAAAAAATCGAAAAAAAATTATTGCCTAATCCCTATAAAAATTTTTTTTTAAAAAGTTGATTTTTTAATTAAAAACATAAATATACTACCAAATAAAAAAAACAGGATTTTTTTTGAAAGAAATTCGAAAATTTTTAGAGTTTTTTTTTTTTTAATTTTAAACGAAGTTTTTAAAAAAAGGGGTTTTTTTTCATAAATTTTTAAAATTGAAACAAACCCAAAAAAAAATGATGAAAGAAACTTTGTATTTAATGTTATTGAACCAAAATTTTAAATTTCAAAATTCAATTCATATCTAAGTCAACATGTTCTTTCTAGATCAAAATTCATGAAATTGTAAAAAAAAGAACAAGATTATTTTTTTGAAAATTTAGAAAACCGGAAATTTAATTTCTTTTCCCTTTAAATATACGAAAATTTATGAAAAATAAAAATGTTTTTTTTTAAAAAAACAAATCAAAAAATAAAAGATTTCAAAAAATCGTAATTTCTTAATTTTTAATTTGAAAATCCATAAAAAAAAATCAGCCGTTTAATGGAGATTCAAAAATTTGAAAATTCTTCTTTCTGGAATGCCTAATTTTTTTTTCATTAAACTCAGAATTTTATTCAAAAATTGGAAGTAAATTTGAAAATTAGTAGTTCAGTAACATCTTCTTATCAATGACCAACAACAGTTCTTATAAATCACTGATGACTATTGAAAGGTTCCTTCATTAAGATCATTTTGTAAAATAAATTACATTCCAGTGAAAACCTTGATGGTTGGGGGGGGGGGGGGGGGGGGGGGGGTACACGAACACCCTTTCATTTATATCCATTTTTTTCCCCCATTTAAAAAAAGATAAAAAAAAAATATCCTCACTCGAGGTCAATTTTCCGTTAATATTACTCAAAAATCTGTCATTTTCCCCTCAAATTAAAATTTTTCAACGTGAATTGCAATTTTTTAAGTTCGAAAGTAGAATTTCAGAAACTAACCAAAATTTTTAAACCAAAAATTTTAATTTTTCAAAAAGGGGGGGGGGGGGGGGGGGGGGGGGGGGGGGGGGGGGGGGGGGGGGGGGGGGGAAATTTTTCATTTGATCCCAATCGGGCTAGCCTTTATTTGTGGGGAAAAAAAGAATTATCCTGTGAAAGGGGAGGGAAATTGGAAAATTATTTTTGGGAACATTTAAAACTAAAAAAAATTTCATTTGGACAAATCAAATTTTTCTGCGATTTTTTTTAATGTTTTTTCAAAAACTTTAAAATTTTTCTTTAGTCCAAGGGGCTTTTAGGATTAATCTCCCCCCCCCCCCATAGAAAAAAAAACATCTTGATTTTTTTAAAAGGGTTTTTTTTCATAATGGTTCTAAAAAAAAATACTAAAATGCCCCCCAAGGGAACCCCCTCAACCCCCGGGAGAGGAACTGCTTGCTGAAAACCGGTTTTTCGTGAAATTTTCAAATAACCCAAAAAATTTTAAAAAGGTTTTTAAAAAAATAAATTTTAGTAAATTTTTCTCAAAAAGTTTCAATTTTTTCAAAACCTTCCTTTTTTTTGGGCCAAAATTAAGGGTAAAATCAGGGGTTTAATTTTGGGGGGGTTCTGTACATTTTTTTTTTATTTGCTTGAAACATGACAAACCTTGGGGAGATTTTTTTAAATTTTTTTTAATTCAAGGCTCCAAAATCCAAGTGGTCTTTTCCCCCCTTCGATAAAACAAACCCCAAAACGGAAAATTTCCCAAAACGGTTCGATTTTTCAAAAAACCCTCGTCGTCGGGTCGTCGTCGATTTTAAAAATTTTTTAAATTGCGCCCCGGTGAAAGCGAACTGCGGTAAATTTGATAAAAACTTATGGCCGGTACATCTCCCACACCGACACCAAAAAAAAGAAAGAGAGAAACACACCCAAACTCTTCAAGGTGACTACGAGAATAGGTAAGAATACCCATCCCATACATTTTGTCAAGAGCACACATTTATACACGCGGGGATTATTTTTATATAAAGTTAACCTTGTTTGACACAGTTGGTTTTTGAAAACTGATTAAAGTTAGTTTTTTTAAGATTTTTTTGAAACATGCGGCCCCTTCACCCTGTAC
>JAVBJF010001691.1:0-10292 GCA_033439095.1 Pseudococcus viburni
GTTGGGAACCGGTTCCAAGATGCGTTGAAATATTCCCAAAAAAGACCAAAATGAACCAATTCAGCAGGGAAAAAAGAGAAATTCCCAATTGGGAGAACCAAAAGAAATTTTTGAAGCTTATAAATTAACAAGAACCACCAGCACAGGCAGAAATATTTTTAGATAAAAACCACCACCAACCAACAGGAACCATTTGATTAAATTTCTAATCAGTACAAGAACAACCACCACCAATCTGTGAATCGGTTCCAATTGGTTAAAAAAATGTTAAGCAATTAAGTAGGCAACCCTTTCTTTAATATTTATATGAAGTATGTAGTGTATTTCAATTTGGTGGGGGATGACGGAATGTAATATTCATTTTATATTCTCGTAATTTGGTATTTTGAATTCAATTTAACCGATCGCGATCTAGTCAGTACTTTAATTACTTTTTTGCTTTCTTTTGTTTCTTTCGGAGTGTTCAATGTCAAATCGAGCAGGTTTCAAACTTAGGTCTTCCTATTTTTCTCAAAATTTATTTACAGGTTTCCCTTGATGGTGCAATTGAATCATTGTCATCTCGATCAAAATCCTTCAGGTGGGGGGGGGGGGGAGCCGAGAGCCCACGTAATTTTCATACAATTAAGATTTTTTGTGAAATGAATCAACTTTGAATGTTCATATCTCAATATTGGTTAAGTCCAAGAAGATTCTGTTTGCAGTTTCGTAAAGAATTGAAAGGAGATTGAAAATTGATGATCACATTTTGTAAAGTGTCAAAGTTTAACCTCTATAATTAAAGTACAACTTTCATGATGAATATAAAAGAAAAAGATGTAGGCCACCATTTAAAAATCTGAAAAAATTACAGCAAGGAGAAATTTTCATGTTTTCAAATAAGTAAGTAATTACTTTTCAAGATGGGATCTCAACACCCCAAGGGGGGATAGGGTTTTCAAATCTGGCCAAGATTCAAAAAAAATGGCAAAACCAAAGTACCTAATACATCAATTTCGAATTTTGACGTTTCGGTTACGGTAATTTCGTTTTGCTTTTTTTTTTTGGCGAGTTGAGCGAAAAAAGTAACTTTTGGTCAAAAAAGTAACTAAAAGTAACCGAGCTTGAAAAAAGTAACCAAGTTACTTTAAAGTAACCACGGTCCGATGCCTGAAATCAGGCGTATACCGAGAGTAAGAGAGGACAGCTCCTTTCACAGCAAAATTGCTTTTCAGTCCGAAAAATTTGGTTTGAGTTGAAATTTTTTTAAAAGTTATGCTAACCTCATTTTAGGAATTTTTAATTTATAAATAAGAAAAAATAGAAAAACTCGTGAAAAAAATTCATTTCAGTCCAAAATTTTTGATTTTTTCACAATCCAGCATTTTCAACAAGCTGACGTTGGTTCTTCTCTGAAATAGAATACGATTTCAGAATAGTATTTTTTGGTATCCCACTTTTCTCTCCCCCGCACGTTGGACAACTTTATGTTTGAAATGTTCTTTTTTTTTAAATTATTATTTTGATTTCACAAATAATTTTTTTTATAAAAATTAAAAAAAAAATTGTTGACAAGAAAATTTTTAATAAAGAACTAAAAGATATTATTTTCATTTTGTGTAGTGGAATACTTGGTTAGTTCAATGCTGCCCAAAAGAATTTTCAGAAGAGCACAACTCAGCCCCTGAACTTCAAAGGTCAGGCAAACATACATGCTCGATTCAGAATAAGTTGACTAATCACCAGTGGGGAGGAGTGCGGTCAGCTAAGAAACATTCTGTATTCTTGAGTGCTAATTTTTTGTGTTCATTTCACCAAATTTTAGAATCAGGTACCCTACTTATCAATAATGAGCAATAACATGATGAAATTTTCGTAATTCAAATTGTATTTTTTTAAAATCAATTTTCGACAGTAATGGTGCGAGATACACAATTCTGCTGATCGTATTCTCAGCACTCGAGTAAGTTTTGAATCGACAATTGACCAGATTCGAACGAGATTACGCGAACGATGATTCTTGTAAATAAAACAAAATTTTTGGCTGTGAGATAGACAAAAATGAAACAACGTTAAGTTCATGTATTTCTCATCAGATTAGAGTTGACATTTTTTAAAATTGATAGTTTTCGTTGAAAATGAAAATTTTTTCACTTGAAAACTTTTAAAATGAAAATGGCAGTTCATGACCTTCCTTTTGAGCTATTTACCTTTAAAATTTTACCTCTCCTTCAAAAGTTATTCCTTTATCAATCTCGAATTCTGCCATTTGTTCTCAATTTTCATCATCACTGATGAACTGTTATCATCCTATGTTCGTAATTGCGTGTAATGTAAAATAAAAAGTAAAATGATTTCCGAAAAAGAAATTGAAAACCAGGCCATTTTTACGAAATTTTGGTTCTTATCACCAATTTTTTGTCATTTTTGTTTACATGACTATAGGAACTTGATAAGGCTACAGTTTTTGAAGGAGTGGATCAATTTTTGAGGTACCTAAATAGCTTAAAAGAAAGCTTAAAGTGTGAAGTTTCTTATTATGATATTCTCATTCTTAAACTTTTCGTATTTCTTACAAAAAAAAGGCTTTAAAAAAAATACAATTTAAACTTTACCCAACCAACGTATACATAACGTTGTTTTAAAAATGTGTACGGCACACTGGAATGTGCGGTGCACAGGCGGACTAACGGAAGGTGCGTGTCGTGTTCGTTTGTACCTCGCCTATTTGAATCGTCGTTCGAATCTGGTCAACTTTCAATTTTTTTCGGACTGATCATGAATGGTCTGTCTATTCTCACACGGAATGAACAACAAAATGACCGAACTATGTGCGATCTCGCTCATTTTTTTCGTCATTCCTTTATCACCTTCACCGCTACATTGATCATCTCAGCTGTTAACTGTACCTTTTTCTCAAAATTTTAATTTTTTCAGCTTTCGAAATTTTTTCTCATGATATCAATTTTCTCAAGTCCAATTTGTTTTCCCTACCAAACTTTCTTCCTCAAAATTTTTTTAGCTCCAAGATTTTTTTCAATTTCTTCGATTTTCATTTTTGCTTAATTTTTTTCATTTACTAATTTGTATCTATAAACTATCAACTGTAAAATCCTATTCTTTGATCTTAAAAATTTTAAAAACTTGACATTTTTTCGAATTTTTCTCACATTAAATTTCTTTAAAAATGTTTTTCAACCCAAATTATTAAAAAAAATTTTATTATAAAAATTTCAGAGCTGGAAAATAATTTGAGAAAAACATGAGCTAAAAAAAATTGAATTTTGAGAAAAAATTTCAGAAGCTGTAAAAGTTGAACTTCTGAAAAAAAATCTCGAGAGCAAAACAATTTGAGAAAAGACTTGATTTTGAGAAAAAATTTCTAGAGTTCAAAAATGAAAACTATGATTGTATTTTCTAAAAAAATGTCGAGTTGAAAATTTTTTATACCTGAAAAAAAATTGAAGGAAAAAATTTCAGAGTTGGTAAAAATTTTATTCTAGATGAAAAAATTCTAAAGTTGAAAAATATTTTGAGGAAAACCTTTTAGAGTTGAAAAATATCTGGAGAAAAGGAAATTAAGAATTAAAACTATTTTGTGAATCAAAAAAAACATTTTTTTGGTTGAAAAATTGTTAATTTCGGTTTCAAATTTTCAAGTCGAAAACCCAAAAATAAATCTGTAAGAAAAAGCTTTCGACTTGCTTTTAGCTTGCTATTTTTAAAACTTTTGAACTTTCGACTTTCGGTTTGTTGCCTAAATTTGATCGAGTTTCAGCTTTTCGCTTTAAACTTTTAGCATTTAGCTAGCTCTTCATCCTTGCTATCTTGGATAGGTTACGAAGTTGCGATTCGAACGAACGATTTACATTTTGTTGTTCATTCCGTGTGAGAATAGACAGACCCGATTATGAATGCCGATTACCAGCACAGATCGAGAGATCGTAATACGAACTTTATCGACGATACGAAATGAAGAACAAAGTTAAAAAATATACTCAGGTGATTCTTCGATCGGTCTTCTGGCAGAGCACCAATAAACCAAGGTTATGTAGTAGGTTATAAAAGTAAAATTTCCCCACCACTTGGAATGGAGGCCAACAACAAAAAAACAAGAAGATACATCTACGATTCGGTAGTATGCATTACGCATTATGCATTATGCATTTTGTATAATTATCTTGCAATATGGAAAGATTTTCCTATTTATATACGTGATTATATTATTTTCAGGGTGTAAAGATAACGAATGTGTTTCTGAGTACACCAGTAGATGAAATTTTAATTTTACAAAGTAATTATGCAAGATGCACAAGTGTCTAGTGGTTGTATTTTTAACACTTTCGGGTAAGTCATATACCTATCTAACTCTCGTTACTTCTTGTATAACACAGGTCGACACGATTTTTGTGTCTGGGTTTCGATTGCCAAATTTTGGTTGCTTTTATGTACCTAACTAATGAAAGGAAAAATAATTTTTTTGACCAAAGTTTGCTTTTGTGGGGAGAGGGGATGTCAAAAAATAAGGGTTTCTAAGAACAATGAACACGAGTTTAAGAAAAAAAAACAATTTTTTTTGTTTGTCTAGTCTTATAGGAAGTTTTATGGCGAATCAAATGGAACAAACCGCGCAGTTAAATTTTTCTTGGAGGCATAGTTTTCAAGGTATTTTAAAGTAAAGTTGAACATTTGAGTTGGCAATTGGGAAAAAAACAATAAATTAATTAATTTTTGGCTGCCCAACCTCAACTTTACTCGAAAATATCTTGAAAACTATGACTCCCAGCAGGGGCAGCGCGATGGGGGGAATAGGGGGGGGGGAGTTCCCCTCAGCCGATTTCCAGTCGGCAATTTCGGCAAAATTTCTAAAATTTCAGGTAATTCGGCCAAATTTAAAAAATGTTTGGAAATTTTGTAGCATAAGTAAGTAAAATAAGTAATAAAAAAATCATTTTTATTTTTTGATGAAAACAAGAAAGAAGATAAATTTATTACGAATGGAACAAACCGCACTTACTTAATTATGATTTTTTGTTAATTTGTAATGGGTTTATCAAAATTTTCAAAAACTTCGGCCTCGCTGCGTTCAGCCTTATTGAATTTTTCATTCCATAATTTTAGAATAAACCAAATCCTACAAATAGTACCTACGGACGATTTAGCTTTAAAAAAGCCGAAACCCAAAAAAAATTCCTGGAAACGGGAAAGTTCGTATAAGCTTTGTATGGGGGTGTATTTCAACATACCTGACTTTCCCCAAGATTGGGGAATATTTTGTCCCCCTTTTGGAGGGCGAGGGGGTTCAAATTTTGGTTTTTTGGCTATAACTTTCGAAATTACGCCCCTACAAAAAAAAAGTTGAAACAAACATTATATAAAATTTGAAAACAAACAATTTTGAAAATTATCTCAAATGGGGGGGGGGGGGTTGACCTTCTGTAGAAAGTGTTGCATTTTCACCCCAGAATAGCTCAGCTACAATGAAAAATTCGAAAAATTGGTTCAAAAAAACGTTGTACAGCGTTAAAAAACGAACATTTTCCTTTTTTTTATATTTTTTCTACGTGGTCTTGGAGGTGAGCTATTGCAAAAAGAAAAAAGATCGACGCGAGGTTCGAAAATTTTCATAATTATGTACAATGAAATTACCGAGAAAGAAATTCACAGTCACGAACAGGTCTGAGCAGGAATGGCATTCAAGATGGAAATAAATTCGAAAACTCGGGGAATAATTCCAGGGGTGAGCAAGTCTAAAAATTGACCTAATCAGGTATAATCAAAATTTAATCGTCTCTGCCTCCCAGAAAAATCTAACCATCTTCTACCATATAGGAAATTTAATTTTCTACAATTTTGGTTCCCATCGTTTTTGTCGTGAGACGCTTAGTTTGCTCAGAAATATCACTTTTTGGTAAGCTAGGCACCAAAAAAATGAGATTTTTTCACAGAATTTAGGGAAGTTTAAGATGTAACTTTTTTTCTACAGTATGATATAAAAGTCTTGTCAATGGTAAACACTTCTCAATATCTCAGAACTGAGAAGACGGTTCAAACGGCAATGCATTCTTGGCGACGAGGACATTAAAGATCGATAATCAAACTTCTAGTCTTTCCTATAGAGTGTCCACAAATTGAGAAACTGGTTTGGGTCAAAAAATGACGGTCCGGTTTTTTTATTGAAATAAAGTCTACACACTGACGCGATTAAAATGTGATATGTTTTTTTGGAACCGGTTCAGCAGTTTCGAATCTGTTGTCAATAATATCCAAAAAAGTGGAGATATGAAAAAAAGTTTGAAACAACGCAGTTGTAGAGAATTAAAAAACGACCATTATTTGTTCCATAATTTTTTTTCCATCTTGCAACGAAAAGAAATGGTACAAAGAACTCGAGTATAATTTTAATCCTTTTTAACCCATAACTCTTCTCCATTGCTGGATGTAAAAAGAGTTACAGAACGTGAGATGTTCAGATTTCAATTCTCTACAACTTTTATTTCAAACTTTTTTTGATATTTCCACTTTTTTGAAACCGGTGCAAGATGAACATAATTTTTCCAAGTTTCTTTAGTGTTTTTTTTTTTCAATTCGATAACCAGTTATGAAAAAGTGGAGATATAAAAAAAAATTTGAAATAAAAGTTGTAGAAAATTAAAAACTAAACATTTCACGTTCTGTATTTTTTTTTTTATCCAGCAATATATAAAGAGTTATGACTGAAAGAGAAAAACTTATACACAAACCTTTTGTACGACAACTTCTTTCCATTGCAAGATGGGGAAAAAAATTATGGAACAAAAAATGATTGTTTTTTAATTCTCTACAACTTTTGTTTCAAACTTTTTTTCATATCCCCACTTTTTTGGATATTATTAACAACTGGTTCAAAACTTCTAAACCAGCTCCAAAAAAACATATACCATTTTAATCACGTCAGTGTGTAGGCTTGATTTCAATTTTTAAAAAAACCGGACCCCCATTTTTTGACCCAAACCGGTTTCTCAATTTGTGGATACCCTATAGAAGGGACTAGAAGTTTGATTATCGATCTTCAATGTCCTCGTCACCAAGAATACATTTTCGTTTGAACCATTTTCGTATCTCTTCTCAGTTCTGAGTTATTGAGAAGTGTTTACCGTTGACAAGACTTCTGTGTCATACTGATTCTAGGTATTAGAACTGAAACACACAGCAAAACAATTTTTTGTCGACTAATGTAATCAACCTACGTGCGAATATTTCGTATTATTTCAGCGGAAGCGTTAATCATCACCATAGATCAGGGTACGCTGAATGGAACCTATCGAACGACACGAAGAGGTAAACTATTCAATGCTTTTTACGGTATTCCTTTTGCCCAGCCCCCTGTCGGGGAGTTGAGATTCGAGGTAAATATGGGTCTGAAACATGTTCATTAAATATTTCGATTTTTGAAAATATCCTCAAGATGTGACATTCATTTTACAGCCTCCGAAAGAAGCTGAACCATGGATCGGTATCTTCAATGCTTCTGCAGTTCCAAATGGTTGTTTACAAATTTTGTACGGTACAAATGGAACCCAGGGGGTAGAAGACTGTTTGAATTTGAACGTGTATACTCCTCTGGTAGGTTTACTAAGATGTTATTTTTTTCTCAACACCTCATCGTGATGAGGTATCAGTGGGCAAAGGAGGGAAGCTCCAAAAATAATTTTCGGGTAATTTTTCAAGTCTGTAGAACATTAAATAAAAACTTCGAAAAAAAAAACTGGTTTTAAGACTGGATCTCACTCCCAAATAACCTAAAATTACAAAAAAAATAAAATAAATAATAAGATCCAAAAATTCTTCTAAAAAATTTTCAAGCATTTTCTTTTATCGAGTACAGGGTTTGAAATTTCAAAATTTCGCAATAAAAAATTTGAAAAAAACTGGATCGTATTCCCAAAAGCTCTAAAATGAAAAAAAAAGGATCAAAAATTTTTCAAGCACTTTTTTTTTCGTGGAGTATTCCCATTTTGAAATTTCAAAATTTCGTCAAGTATTCGAAAAGGTTCGTTTGAGAGCAGTATCATCTCCTCAAGTGCCCAAAAAAAGCTGCAATCGCTGAAAATGTGAAAATTTCGAAAATAGGAAATCAGAATTTCTACATTTTTGGGGTTCGGAGCCTTTTTTAGGATATTCGAGGGATGATATGGCATTCAAGCTAAAATATACAGTTTTGTGCAAAAACTAGCTTTTTAGAGACTAACAAAACATTTTAAACAAAAATATAAGGAATAAAATTGTTTGACATCAGCGGAAAATGTGATCAAATCAGGTATAATTTTGGCAGAATCATCGATAAAGGTATGAAATGGAACTGGCGGAATTTTTGAAAAATTACTTCCCCCCCCCCCCTATATGACATAAAAATTACCAACCATAAAAAAGTTTCTTCTCTAAAAATCTCAACAATTGGAAATTTTTTACACACTAAATTCAAATATTTTCAAAATTTTCAACTTTAAGGACACATTACCATAATGTATGAAAATAAGGAACATCGCGATGGATTCTGATTTTAAAAAATTCAACGTTAAAAAAAATGTAATCAACTGAAAATTTGCATTTGATTGAACAGGAAAAGAGTTGCTAACACTCGATCTTACAAACCAAAACTACTTTGAAAAAAGATGAGTACCGAAAAGTTCGAGTAGCTCTAGGTGTAGGTAGTAGGTACTACATATCACGAATATTTCAATATTGATTTTGTTCCTGTACAGTGTACACTACCTACCCAAATATTTACAGAATGCTACAAAAGGTGATAATTTATCAGTAATCGTGTACATATACGGAGGTTTATTGAAATGGTACACGAATATGGACTTTGGACCCGAATACATCCTAGAAAGAGACGTAATTCTCGTCGAACCTAATTACAGACTAGGAGCTTTAGGTATGCAACTTGTACAACTCTAAACTCAGGATCGTACCGAAGTTGAAATTTTGCAAGGGTAAAAAAAAATCGAAAAAATAATTCAGACTGAAATGTAATTTTTTCTGATTTTCCATTTCGATTTCAAAGTACAATTTTTCAACATTTATTTTTTTAATATTTTTTCAAAATATTTTGAAATAAAATTCATTACTTTTAAAAATTTCTTGACACCAATTCAATTTTTCCGCCCTGCTCCACATTCGGTCCGGCCCTGTCCAAAGCTACATATGTTTACCTAATTTTGGTTTCGAATTTGAACTCTGTTCAGGATTTATGTCCACCGGAGATACGGTGATATCAGGAAATAATCAGTTGAAGGATCAAACAATGGCTTTAAGGTGGGTTCGAAAAAATATCCATCATTTTGGAGGTAATCCTGACGATGTTACTTTACAAGGCCACAGCGCAGCTTCCGAATGCGTTCATTTGCATACACTGTCGCCTTTGAGTAAAGGTACCTATACGCATTTTTCAATTGACCACGAAGAATTTATCGAAACGAATAGATTAATACGACCCAAACGACAGGATTATTCCATAAAGTGATTATGCAAAGCGGTGCAACGATGCGTGGATTTTATGGGCCCGATGTAATCCGTGGAATCGTAAAAGAATTCGCTACCAAAGCCGGATGTCCGGATGTGAGCACTTCTGAAAATATGCGTCAGTGTTTTATGACCTTAGATGCGACAGTTTTTCCTCTCATTGAAAATGATATGTATGTAATGAAAACGACAATGGTTAGTCACCACTTGTGTTGTGCTAACGTCGTTCCTTCCGAGACCGAAGTACTCACTCCTGACGCCGCCCATACGAAATGTGGTGGTGGAAACGGATGAGTTACCTAGGTAGTTTTATATTCATAAGTTAGAATAGCTACGGCACTCTGCTTAGTATAGACTCATGTTGTATGTTCTGTCGGCTGAATATACCGCATACTATACTATCTTGTGTTGTTATTTCTCACGTCAGTATTAAGGCTATGTTCCTTTTACTTGATGTTTTCATGGCAGCAGAGCGTTTGAGTGAGATTTTCCGGCTAGCAAATGCTGCTGGTGAATTAAATTCAACCTCTGATTGTTTCATTAGTACAAGTGGCTAGAATTAATCCGAAGTATTTTTTTTCCGAAGTATTGATCCGAAGTATTTGAATTAAAAATAAAATCGAATGTGTTTGAATTAAAAATAAAAATCGAAGTATTTAATTTTCAAGATTGGCTAGATCCAACTTGCAGTACCGAAGTATACGAATTTTAATTAACCGAATGAATAATGTACTCTGAATAAACTGGAATTAAATAATAAAAATAAAAAATCGGAAGTGTTCAATTTCCATATGTTGAAATTTGAA
>JAVBJF010001692.1:0-10282 GCA_033439095.1 Pseudococcus viburni
CAGTCTGTAAATTTTGTAATCTCACCACTTTCCTCCTGCAACGTCTAATAAGTCAGTCCCATGAGGAGGATTTAAACGTTTCATGAATACATTTTTCCAAACTCGATGGATTCCTAAACTCATAACGTCATTCATTTTGTCGTAAGAATCCGCTACTTTCTCGAAAACCTCGCGTACTGCAACATTCGTTGTATTTAGAATTTTGCTAGTAATCAATGATGATTGAATATTTTCTATGGTTTACCTTTCTCAGTTTTTATGTTTTCATCAACAATTTCGTAACCGAAATGAGTTTGATGTTTGCCTTCTGAAATTTCATTGTGGCTATGGATTGAACAAAAACATAATTTGGTGACATGTATTGAAGGGTTTCGTCTTAAAATACGAACTAAAGTAAACATTGTAGAGGAATATGAAAAAAAGTAACTCTATTTAGAACAAACAAAAATATATGAACTTAAATCGCCAATTATTCTTATCTTTTCAATAGTTTTCACGATGTTGAAACACAATCTTAGATCCTGAATTAAGTCACTAAAATGAAGATCGTTTGATTTTAAAATTTTAATACTGATCTAGAACTTTAGAATTTTGATCTTGATTTTAAAAATTTTCGGTTTCTTCAGTTCAGTTTCTTAACAAAATAATTAGTGATAACAAAGCTTGGGTCGCCAATGCGCGATTTTGCGGGATACACTAACGATGCGCCACTTTATGGTAATCTGCCAATCAGAAACGCCGTTCGCGGAGATCCGTGGATCACGTCGTCAAACGTCATTAACGTCAATCAAAAATTTTCATCACGTCTTCACAATCACATTATCACATACACGTAGTTTGAATTTGAAATTGAATTATCTTCTAAATTTGTTCCCATTGTAAATTTTTTCGACTTTGAATTATGAATTTTTTCTCGCGATTTCATCCAAACTAATTTTTGCTTAATTTTTTCCAATCATTCAATTTTTCTAAATTTTTTGTTCTCTTTCAATTCAACCATAAATTTCTATTTCATCGACTTTGAAATTTTTTCTCGAAATTTCATCCAATTTGAAATCTTTTTCTAAAATTTTCCCTACTCTAAATTTTTTTCAATTTTTTTAACCTTGAAATTTTTAAAACTATTTCTTTTTCAACTCTACAATTTTTCTTCATTTTTTTCTACCCCGAAATTTTTCTCAAATTTTTTTCAGCTTCAACATTTTTTCTTGTTCTTCTATAGTATGCAGAGTCTTCGTTGAATGAAATTAAAAAAAAAAACGTTCATCCCAGGCGTTGAAATTTTTTCGGAATTCAACTCGATTTTTAAAATAAAAATTCTCAAAAGTTGGAGAAAAATTGTAGAGTTGGGCAAAAAAGTCTACAAATTTGTTATTCACTACGTCGTTTCAGAAAAGTAGGAGAACAAATTTAGGATTAGCTACAGGGTGTTTACTCGATTCGGGCATACCAGCGAGAAAATTCTTTCTCTCTTGTTTCCCTTCTCGTTATTCAATTAATCTAATGACGTGAACTCAACTTTAATTAATGTTAAAAAATTGGTTACTCTCAGAAATTATTTTTGAAATGAATTATTTACAACTCATATTATTTTCATATTTATTTTTACCATCATCATATTTTTTGCTATCGAGAGAATTTTTTCGCTGGTGTGCCCGAATCGAGTAAACACCCTGTATAGCAGAAGATAAATATTTCATTGTAGAGGGAGTAAAAGTCTACTTTTACTCCCTCTCGCGAATCGCTCGAGTGCTCAAACTCGCCTTTTACTCCCTCTACAATGAAAAATATCGTATGCAACTCGGGAGATAAACGATTTTCGACGATTTTGAGTTTTCGTTGCTGATAAAAATTTAATAAAAAATTTCAAAGTTCGAAAAAAATTGGAAAAATTCGCGAGTTTTAAAAAATTAAAGTGTAGAAAACAAAAACATATCAGGGTTAGAAAAAAAATTGAGAACGAATGTTGACTTGAAGTTTAAACTAAAAATTTTTTAAATGAAATTTTAGAGTAGGAAAAGGAATAAGTTGAGGAGCTTGGTATCAAAGTGAGACAAGCGCCAGTGACACTCTACGACAAAAGGGACCTTATGTGTCAGATTTTTTTTCTATTTCTTGTTCTCTAACTGTTGGAGAACAAAATCTGTTAAGAAAATTAGAAAACATTTTCTGACACATAAAGTCCCTTTTGTCGTAGAGTGTCACTGGCGCTTGTCTCACTTTGATACCAAGCTCCTCAGTTTTTGTTTTTGAGGATGATAAATTTTAAGTCGTAATCATGATAATCATAAATAGAACGTATCTGCGCAGCATAATCCATGATTTGGTACTCAAGTGGCGCATCGTTAGTGTATCCCGCAAAATCGCATGTCGCGAGCCGCCCTAACTAATGACGTATTTTTTCGATTGCATAAACATAAACATGAAAAATGGTTTTTGAATTCGATTTGATAATTATTTGATAAATGTTTTTCATACCGTAGTATTACTTTTCTTCGGGTGTTCGTTTTCAAAGAAAATAGTACGTTGTCAGTGAATAGAATAATAATCTTCATAATTTATAAGATGAGTGGTAGAAAGAACCGAAGCAAGACATCGCATCAGGATCCACCGAAGTCGAAAGCTGTAGCACCTACCCCTAGCTTGGCAGCTAGAAATCTATCGAAGAATGTGCCTAAAGCTCCAGCCATTCCTGTACCACAACGAGTACCGGTTGAAGTAAGGTCAGTGATGAATCCGGAAGCTAGATCTCATGTAAGTTAAAGAGTACTTTTTTATACAATTTACATTGAGGAGAAAGCTTTTGATAAGAGGGCTTTCGGTGATAAACAATGTTCGTCTGTTGATTATAGCGAATCGTAACAACAAGTTGGGATAATTTCATCTCTCGGTGTAAGAAAGCTTATGAGATTACCGGCCCACTATTTGTGTTCACGCAGACAGGTTCAAAAGTAACTGCATTCATGGACTTGATGTAAGTCATTATTTCTTCAAATATAATATAGTTCTAAGAGTAATTGCACAACTGATCTGATTTCAGGGATGTTGGAAATGTGTACGTTTCGGGTACAGATGAGTTCACTTTAGATGTGCCACCGTCACCAGATAATGCAGAAGATAGTCCATTGATGAGAAAATTAGATAAACTGGACACGGATATGGTAAGCTCAGAGTCATTTTTATAATCACCAAATTGTGCCCAACGTAATAAATATCTTCTCTTTCCAGGAAATCTTCCGAAAATCTTATATTTTACAAGGGATGGCATTCGTGGGAGAGATGTCAGATCGCATGTTATCGAAAGTGAACAACACGAAAGCGCGTCATACCATGGAGTCTAAGGTGAACGAATCCGAAACATCAAGTAGTAATCATAAAATGCTACCGAAACCACGATTTCAAGAACTCTGTTTATCAACCGATGAATCGTCTAGCGGCAATTACGAACCAGTCAAAGTTGAAACTTTCAATGAGTTTCTGATTAATACCAAAGGTACCCGCAATGTTATTTCACACAATGTATACGAAATTACTTTTAAGGTCGTATCCAGCGAATACCAAAGTCTTGTTGATGCCATGACGAAATGGCCTCATATCGAACAAGAAATAAGAGCCCAATATTGTCCCTTTATGAAAAAGATTAAAATGCCCTCTTTCGAAAATTACATATCAATGATGCCGGTTTATTTAGATTTTTTTTATTCCCTATTTGGCGACCAGCAAGTTACCACAGAAGATTTGACATAAACGTTTTTAATTGAAAGTTCATTTGTTTTAGGTTCGAGCCTTGGCTTATCGAACGCACATATTTAAAAGATGATACCTTCGATCCTGCATCTGGCCAAAAAATCTGTGTAAGTTTTTCCATTTTCGAGTGTGCATTTTATGATTAGTAGCACTTTTATTTTCTTATTATTTCATGGCACTTTTTTATATAGATCATATTCGTAGTATTCAAAATTGATTTTTTAATTTTCGAATTCTCACATTACTGATTTTTCCTAAGATTCGATAAAATGGTTTGTTCGTTAAACCAACATGGTGAATAAAATTACGTTTGTTTCATGAATAATGGAATTATTTACCCCATTATAATTAATAAGGTAAAAAAAACAACGTTGATGTAGGTGCAAAGAATGGATTCAGAAGAATATGACCGGTGTATTGAGAAGAAATTTTTAGCTGATCCATCGGCAGTGTTTCGAAGATATTCGCCATTTACGTCCTGAATAACTTTTTTCGAGGTATTCCTATGTTTTTTTTGGTCAAGATTTATTCGAAAAATATAATTAAACTTGTACATCGGTATGGTTTAAATTATACAGCCGACGATGCTCACTTATTAATTAAAACGTGCAGAGTAGTGTTTGAAAATAAAAACCACGATGTGGTTACAGTTCACGATCATGGATTTATTTATTTTTAACGACTATTTAATGAAACATTGCGGCTTCAAGACTGATTACTTCAGTGATATGTGTACGTTCCTTATTTTATTTTTGGTGTTTTATAGTATTTACGTACCTATAAGAAAGCATTTCAATAATAAGATGGATGATTTATTCACCTGGTATTATCTGAACTGGATTCAGGATCCTGATACGGATTCCCCTTCAATTACGCCCGTTTTGTCTTAAATTATTTTATTTTGATGTAGAAAGTGATTTATTCTGATTTTTTTTGACGTAAGTGGTAAATGTATGGGCCTTATGTAAATATAGTTTTGTCGATTAACAGGTCCATTGTAAAGCACTATAGGTACGCATGATTATCAATTGATCGTTTTTCATATCTTCTAGATCTATACGCTACTGTGCTTTTTTGAATTTTTAATATTAATTTTACAATGCATGATTAATTTGTTCGTGATTCTATTTCGATTTTTTTATAATTTTAAAATAGGTATACCTATTTATTTAATTGACGTACTTAATTTATTATATTTGATACTGATAACTTATTATTTATGTGTATTTTTTTGGTGAATTAAATAATGATTTACATGTTAAATATGTTTTTTTTAATTTTCGGAGTTCATCGTAAATTCATCTACTTGTCTTGGTAGGTAGATGTTAGGAGTTGGCTTGTCATTTTATCGAGGTGAATGAAGCGTAGGTATCAAGTGGTATGGATTTTAAAGCGTTCAGTTCGGGTATAAATACTGACTAAAGAAAAAACGCTGAGAATAAATGAACGTTTTGAAGATAATATGAATATTGCCAATGAGCAAACAAAGTTATTTCTACCTACTTGGTTTTGAAATTGAAAGAATGAGATGTGTAACTTTTGAAAATTTAAGTTGATACGCAACAGGTAACACAAATTCTATCAGTAGAGTAGTACTTATACTTCATGACAGATTGAATTCTCGAAATTTTTGATCCAGGATTTGGAATGTATTGAGTAAAGGAATTGAAATACTATTTCTGGTTTGAAAATGTAAATTAAATGAATTGAAATATTTCTCATTTTTGATCAATTGATAAAGTTTGAATTTTTTTGGTAACCTACCTAATTTGGAATCCAGAATGAAAAAATCTGTCATAGGAATCGATGGGCATCGGTAGGCAAAAAGATTAAGTTGAGCAATTTGATCAAACTGTCGCATAAAGTGTTGTGCAAATGTGTACGGTATACCTAAGCTCAAACTGACGGTGAGAATGATGAGGACCAGTGAGCAGGGAGAGGTTTGAGTAAATAGGTACACGGTACACGAATCTATCCTGACAATTGTGGATTCCTTGCCACCAAAGATAAGTATGGTTCATGAATCTGTATCTGTACTAGTTTTGGTTAAATTTATTAGGTAGGTACCTTCAACTAAAAAAATTGCACAAATTTTATATCAAATTGGATCAAAATTCCTGATAGAAACAATATTTGATTAAATTGGACCAAATATTTTTTAAAAATTTGATTAAATAATTGTTTCTGGGTGGAGAGAAACTAAGAGTGATAGTTCTGTATTTTTTCGAAAGCTGAAAAAAAAGGATAGCGAGGAAGTTTTTTTTTTAGAGAACTAGACTTCAAACGACCTGATAAAACGTTACCCTTGGACCTCCTCATTTCCCATCGCCACGCGAGAGTAAACCCTTATAGGTACCTATTATATTCAAGAAATTTTGAACAATTGAAAACGATAATTTCCTGAGTAGTATGTTTTTTTACTCTCAAAAACCATTGGCACCTATTTTTCATTTTCACCCCCATTTTCCAGGGGTTCTTAGAAGATGTCCCTAATGATGTTTTTTTTTAAATCATCAGTGAGAAAACGAAAAATGTTTTTAAAATGAGGTTTGTACGTGCTACGTATTGATATTCTAATTCATAAGAAATATAATTGGCAACGATTTTCCATCATCGCCCTTCTCCATTACACCTTTAAAAATCGGAAAAATGTGGAAATTCGCCGCTGGTGATTTTCATGCATTTGAATACCTTAGTAGGTAGCTAGGTACCTATTAATTTAAAAAAAATTCACTCATTTTCTAAAAAATTAGAGAAAATGTTTAATTTTTTAAAGGCTCGAAAAATGGATTTAAAAAACGAGAAAAATTGAAAAAATGTTGATTTTTTTGAAAATGGTTTTATTTGTTCAGGCGCGGATGTTTTTATTTACCCCCAAAGATCAATTGGGATCATTTTTCAGAAGTTCTTGAAAAAATATTAGGTACTTCTTCAATGCTCTTTGGATTTGAGTTCGTACCTACTTAATCAAAAAAAGTACGCAGGTAATACGTTTAATTTTTAAAAAAAATAATTTTATTATTTGAAAAAAAAATAAGTGAAATTAATTTAAATTTTTATTATTAATGTAATAATTACTTAAATTGTTGTTTTTTAATTAATTTAATATAATTTTAATTAAATTTATCATATGTAAGTACTCGTATAATAAAATTTAATTTAATTATTAATATTTTTATATTTATATTTAGAAGTCAAAATTATTTATAAGTAACTAAAATTTATTTAAACGATTAATTTTTATCTAAATTTTTTTCTATTAAATTTTATTTAATTTATAATTTAATAAATTTTAATTTTAATTTGACAAATTAATGCTATAATAATTTATGGTATTGCTGCCAACTGCACTTTGATTCGCGCATTTTTCATGAAATTCCAGTACTTAGGTAGTTAATTGTTAATTCAATGGCTTGAAAAATAAACATTTTTTCAGATCGATGTCTCGCTCGCTCTGGGCTCTTCCATCACTGAAATTTTTCAAAAGCTTTGCCCTCGCTTCGCTCGGGTATGAACAAATGATAGAGAGCGATAAACACAGAGTTTTTCTAAAAAATATGAAAGCTTCCCCCTCCCTACCATAGAGAAATTTTGGCTATATTATTGCTGGGGATGGCAAAAATCAAAAACCGGAACTTTTCATCATTTTCCGGAACACTTTTCGGAACTTTTTGAAATTCAAATTCGGTAACACTGGTCGATTTACTGATCTTAGACCATATAGTATTAACATAGACCGCGCTACCGATAAGCGGCAAGTTCTAACATTATTTTGCATGAATTGGGCCCATTTCTGCGGGAGAAATCAAGAGAAATTATACCACATCAGCAGTCAAACAATTTGCACCAATCATAAAAAAAAATTGGAGCGAAATCAGAGGATACGACTTCATTTTTGGTTCGAGTTCGGTACTTCGATCGCATTTTCCGCGGTGGACCCAATATTTATTCGCGTGAATTGGGACCATTGCTGCAAACAAAATTCGGAAAATTGGTAGTCAAACAATTTCCACCATCAATGGAGACTCATAGAAACAATTAGAGCGAAATCAAATAACGCGAGTTCGTTTTTAGATCATTTTCCGCGTTTTCCGCGGAGGACCCAATTTAATATGTTGGAACACGGTAATAACATACGTCTTATGGACCGTAGCGCGGTCTATGTTAATACTATATGGTCTAAGTTACTGATAAAATTTTGTTGGTTTAATTTCTAAAGGATTGTACTTGATATAATAAATAATCATTTGCATAGATAAATAATACTACATTCTGATCATAACTCGTAGTAAAATTCATTATGTTCTCGTACAGAGCCTCTTCGTTTCCGAGAAGTGAGTAACTGTTACATAGTACAGTGAAGCATTTCATTCATTCTAAATTCATTCTTACAATCTTTATTAATTTCATTTATAGTTGAATTCATCATAATGGGTGACAAAGAAGCTAAAATGGAAACTTTTGCTAGAAGAATTGCTGGAAAAATTACAGATGGGCCCATTACGGTTGGAAAAACGAAAGAATTACAGAGTGCCATTCACTCAGGGTAAGTCTTTTTAATAGAAAATACACATGTGGTAGTTTGATTCCATTATTGATATGAATGATGATTTTTAAACAGATGTTGGAGTTTACGCGTTTTCAATAAACGGAAGAGAAAAGCTGTCCAAGTTACTAAACTTGACAAACGATCGAAACCGGATATAGATTCCAAGGGCCAAGATCACCTGTATGGTCCCTCAACCCCAAGCCCCTCGAACAGCGATGCATCAAGTGGAGACGACGATGAGTTAGATTCAGTGGAGAAGTACGCTAAATGTCCGGAAGGTATAATCTCAAGTTAATTGATAATTATATATGATTACAGTGTACCTTGATTAATACATTCACTTTTGCAGCTCAATTACTCACTGAAACCCAACGCAAAGAGTTGGCAACTTATGTTCTTCATCGTTTCCCCAAGTTCGGTATTCTTTCGACACATGCGGTTAATGATTGCGCTCTGAAAATATTGCGAGTTTTGGAGTTGGAAGACAAACCAGAGTATCAATTGTAAAATCTTTGTGATGATAATAATGATATTTCGTTAATGTACAAATTGATCGTCGATTCCAATATTTAAAAACGTGCCTCGAGTATTTTCTTGTATTTGTATTACATATTTCATACTAAAGTTGAATAGTTTATGTTGCTCGGGGTTTTCAGCTAATAATTCAATTATATTACATCTTTAAATTCACGTTTGTCAGAATTTTTTAAAAGGTAACCTATTTCAGTACAAATGATATGATTGAACAGTAAAAGCGAGTTTTGAAATGATCTTGGGATGATAACATGATAAGAAATACGAGTGAATTCGAAACTTGAATTATTATAATAAATAGAAACTTCATCTGTTCAGTTTAAGTAGATCTAAAAAAAAAATGTACATTACAAAAGAGAAAATTCCCAAGATCTACGAAACAAGTGCCAACAAAGTAATTGATACGTAACAAGTAA
This sequence comes from Pseudococcus viburni, assembly GCA_033439095.1. Taxonomy (NCBI): domain Eukaryota; kingdom Metazoa; phylum Arthropoda; class Insecta; order Hemiptera; family Pseudococcidae; genus Pseudococcus; species Pseudococcus viburni. The sequence goes on from JAVBJF010001692.1 coordinate 9,247, forward strand.
ATTAATTTTCAGTGAGTCAGCGATAATAATTAAACTGTCAGGTACTAATCAGTCCAAATACACTTAAATTAAATAAAAATGAATCAGGCATCCTGTGCTCTTTTTGCGAGCACAAGGTCTAACAAGATGGATATTTAATGTCGAATTATAATAATAATAGGAGTCAATTAAAAACAAATGTATAAATTAAGGTTTGGAATTATTTTCAGATGCCATCTGCGCTGCAAGGCTGGCAAATTTTTCAATATAATCACTAAAACTCGATGGATTAATTCATCTTCGTGATAAGTACCTACCTACCTACCTACCTTCCTACCTACATCGCACCTACCGAAATATTTTGATTCTTGTCCTCACGCCTTACCTCTGACTCTGACAGTGAGGCTACTGATCTTCTTTGCGATCAAGATCAATCAAATGAAGCATGGAATTTGAAAAAGCCCTAACTTCCAAACTCGCTTGACACTTGTAAAACGGTATTTTTGACTTGAAGCGCCATCCCTATTACATTCATTCACACAAGTGTCAAGCGAGTTTGGGAGTTAGGCCTTTTTTAAATTCCATGCTTCAAGTTCAAATACATATTTTTACCTCGTAATTTACCAAGTTCGGGTAATTCTACTCGATCCTTTAAAATTAGGTATTACATTTTTTCGTTTCATTTTGGCAACACTTCTTTATAAAACTTTTCCGCCTTTTTCATGTTCATTCAAAGTTTCACGAATAAACTACGTTTTTACCCAAGATCCATTATTCCATTCGTAATTCGGTACCGAATAAGTAATGCGGTTCGTGCAGATTACTGCTTGATGGTTTTTATTTACGTTGTTCGATTCGTTTCAAAACCAAACCGGATTCGTTTTTAATTCAACTACGCGTAATTTCATAAATTCAAATAGGTAAGTGTTTGTTTTTACGCAATTAGTTTAATTAATTCACTGGTGAAATGTTATTCGACTCTTCGACTCATTCAATTGTTTGTCCCCCCCCCCCCCCCCCGAACAGAAGCTGCGATAAATTCACGATGCCTGGATCC
>JAVBJF010001693.1:0-10263 GCA_033439095.1 Pseudococcus viburni
GAGTAAGAAAATTCCGTAGTGGTTTGGGCATATTGAAATATTTATGCGCGAGGGGGGATCTATCGAAAAAAATGTTTTATTATATCAGTCCTTTTTTCCGAAATGTCCTCAATTAAAAAAATGTAAAATATTGAAAACTTTGGGGGGGGGGTTTTTTTAATTGATTTTTAATGTTTCCCAAAAAAAATGCAATCGACTGGGAAGGGGTTTTCGAAGGGTACAAAACTATTGGGGTTTTCCATGTCAGTCAACCAAAAGGGGAAAGGGGGTCTTGGTTTTTTGTTTTTTTCGGATGTTGTAAGTCGATGAAGATGTCGAATCCCGCAAAGGGGGGTTTCCCCAAAGTTTTTTGGAGGGGAGCTACGACACTCAAATTTTAAGGGGGGGTTGGAATGGTAAATTTCGGCGTGGATAACTGGGAAAAACGGTGATAGGTAAAAAATTGAAATTTTTAAAAGGAAAAGGCCTTTGATGGTTTTTTGGCGATTTTTTTTAATGTGTTCCATTTTTTAAACGCCAAAAAATAGCTGTAAAAGTTGAAAAGAGCTGTTTTTTACATGAAGGACACCTTAAAAAAATTCTGAAAAAAATATATGATAAATTTTTCGATTGTTAACTATATAAAACGGGGATGGCGTTATTTTTTAAACCTTTTTAAAAAAATTTCAAAGTTAGCGAAAACGTTTTTTTTTTATCCCAATTGCTAAAAAATCCCAAAAGTTTAAAATTTTCATTTTTTTTTTACGGGAATTTTTCCCATCAATATTAAAAATTATGATAAAAACTTTTTTTTACAAGTCTTCGGGGTTTTTGTATTATAGGCAGGTTTTTTTCAATTTCCCCTTTAAAACCCGCCATCCTTTTCGAAAATATCATCTTTAAACAAAAGGACGAAAATAATTAAAATTATTTGAAAAAGAAAAAAAGTGCGCATAAAATTTGATCTTGGTTTTTTAAATTTTAAGAAACCCCTTCAGTGTCATGCGCATTCTTAGCACAACATTTTTTGAATTTAAGTGGCAAAATAGTGTGGTAAAAATCTCGATTTGTGCGGGCATGAGTTCAAAAAATTTTCCTTTTTTTTAACTGCAGCGCACCGCGGGAAAAAAGAAAATTTTTAAACCCAATTTCGTTTTTTAAAAAATTGATCAAGCGTTTTGAGAAATACAAAGCAGCTGTATTATGCGCAAATTTTCTGATATATAACATAATTAAAGTTTTAACTGTTTTTTTTTTTTTTTAATACAACCCAAAAAAAATTTCAAAGTCGCTTGGTTTTGACCAATGGGAACTTTGAACTTCTCTTGTTGAATAAAAGGTTTTAAATTTTTAGAAAAAAACGCAGATCACCGCAATTCATTTTACCCAAAAATTTTTCACCGCGGTGCAGCCCCGTAGTATAAAAAAAAATTTTTTTTTTGAACTTATGCCTACACAAACCGAGATTTTTACAACCGTGCCACTTGATTTTCAATGGGTGGCGGGCTGGGGTAATGGAAAAAAGTTGCCTATAAAATACATAAACCAGAATGACTTTTTAAAAAAGTTTTGATCACTAAATTTTTTAAATTGATGAAAAAATTCTGTAAAAAAAAAAAATGTAATTTTAAACAATTTTGGAATTTTTCAGCAATTTGGGTAAAAAATTCGTTTTGCATAATTTGAAATTTTTTTTAAAACGAGTTTAAAAAAACCCCCATCCATTTTTTTTATATGTTAATCAGTACGAAAAATTTTTTATATAATTTTTTTTTGAATTTTTTAAGGTGTCCTTCATGTAAAAAAAAAGCTTTTTCAACTTTTAAGTAAATTTTCGGCGTTAAAAAAAGGGGGAACATGATTTCAAAAAATCGCCAAAAAGCTATCAAAAGGCCTTTAAAATTTTAAAAGTTTCAATTTTTATATCACCGTTTCCGAGTTTTTCCACCTCGAAATTTTTTCCATATCCCAACCCACCCTTAAAACTTGAGTGCTCGTAATCCCTCCAAAAAGACTTTGGAAGCTCCGGTTTTTCGGCATTCGACATCTCTCACGAGCTTACAAACATCCGAAAAATCAAAAAAAAACCAAGACCCCATTTTCCCCCCTTTTGGTTTAACTACGGAAAACCCAAACAAGACCCCTTTAGGTTTGTTTTTTTTTTGGGGATCAAAATTATTCGACCCAATTTTCATAATTAACATGTAAAAGACTTATTTCCTACAGAAAGCAAGAATTTAAAGAAAAAAAATCGCCCAGCTGCAAAAAACAGCAAAAACGTTTCAATTTATTTCTCGATATGCAATTATGGACTGTTGCATCGAAATCTTCAAATCATCAATACTTTTTTGAAAAAGGTTTCAATTCAAAGCACCTTATTTAAATGGATCGAAAAAAAAGATGAACGTGGATTTTTATGAAAATTGGTGAAATAGTTCTTCAACATATTGGCCTTGAAATTGAATACTACAGATAATATTTTTTGTTTTGTAAGAGGATTGAAAAGTTGAATCGCGAATTTTTTCTCGATTTTTATCATGTTGAAATCGCTCATTCAAAACACCTCAAAAGGGGAGTCAATTTTTTTTTTAATGGTTATAAATCTTTATGAAATTTTACAAACCGGTAAAAATTGATATTTCAATATTATAACAAAATGTTGAAAAAATTATTTTAATAATCCAATTAAACTTTAACAACTTTCGTATAAATTCGAAGAAAAAAGGTCCTTCTTGAATGAAATAAAAGGATATAAAATTTTGTCTGAAGAATGGACAAAATTTTTACATTTTAGATTCCGGTATGGAATTTTAAGTTTTTTTGGATTCCCCCATAAATTTTTGAATTTGAAGCTGAAATTTAAGATCTTTTCTTTTTCTGCGAATTGTAAAAAACACAAGAAAAAAAACAAAATTAAACAAAATTTTATCCTTTAAACCCAAACACGTAAATTTTTTATTTTCTTTCGTATTGATTATGAAATTCATGAAAGGGCATGATAGTCTTGAAATTTTTGAAGTTTTTTAAAGAAAATTCGAAGAATTTTTACTGATTCTTTTTATTTGGGGACTGCCACTGCCCGAGAATTATTTATCATTTTTTTACGAAAATGCAAAGAAAAGGTCATAAAAAATTTGAAAAGGGAAATTTTTTAGGTCCCCGAAAAAGAGCAAACTTATAATTAGACGAAATTTTTTCGAATTTTGTAAAAACCCAAACCCCGTTTTTAGGCTTTTTATCTGGTAATTTTTTTTGCCCGACATTATGTCTTTAATGTTTTTTATTGTGGGAGTTCCACTTTTTTTAAGTAAATGAAAAAAGGCCCCGTATTTTTTTTTTCAAAAATCTTTGTCCCCGTACCCACATATTTTTTCCCCTTGAAGTAACATTTTTTTTTTTAAAATAGGTTTCATTTAAAAAAAACCCCCCGGGTTTTTTACCAAACTCGGGTAAGGGTTTTTGGGACTAAACGGAGACTATTTTTTAAAAAAAATTTTTATGCCCCCCGGTTTAAGGGGGGGGGGAAATTTGGGGTCCCCCGAGGGCCATTTTTTTTTGATAAAAAAACACGGTTTTTTTTTTGTGATTCTAGGGGGGAAGTAAAAATGACGTTTAGATTGATGAAACGGAAATATAAAAGGTGCGATTTGAGTTTTTTTACATCCCCGAACCGTTCCCCGTCTTTGGATCTAAGCTCTTTTTGGCTACCCGGAGGTTTGAAAAAATTACAGTCCGCCAAAAATTTAAATTTGGAAATTTTTTGCTGACTCCGAGTTTTTAATTTTGCGCCGGGTAATTTTCCCAAATTTTTTTTCAAAAAAAAATTTTTTAAAAATAAATTGGGGTTGGGTTTTTTTTATTTGGTAATTTTTCTTTGAAAATTTTGGGCCTTTTTTAAATTTTAAAAATTTTACAATTTGAGCCAAAAAAAAGGGCGAATTTTAAGGGAAAAATTGCCCAAAGAAAAAACCAAACCCCTATTCGTTTTTCAAGGGGGTCTAATCCCCCATTTAAAAACCTTTTCGCGGAAAAATTTTTCTTCAAGTCCCCGAAATTTTATTTTTTCAAATTAAAAAATCAAGGGTTTTTTGGGTTTTTTAAGTGACTGCAGGGTAGGAAAAAATTTTTTCCTCATTTTTTTTTTTTGATTAAAGAAAAAACAAAAAAAAATTTTGAATTTTTTCCCGGGAAAGATATAGGGAAATACAACGATGTCAGATCAAAAAGCGAATTCCCCAAAAATTTTGACTTTCCAATTTGGGAATTGGGGTTTCACTGATTTGAGAAAAAATTTTTTAAAATTTTTTCGTTTTAAAAAAAATTTTGAAAAAAGAAGTTGAAATTAAACCCGGCGCAAAATTAAAAAATGGAGGCCAAACGAAAATTTTTACAATATTTTTAAATTTTGCGATTTTTAAAATTTTTTTACCTCCCGGTTTGCAGAAAGAGGGTTTGATACGAAAGGGGGGGGAACGGTTTCCCCCAAATGTAGAAAATCAAATCGCACCTTTTTTGTGCCGTTTTTTATCAATCCACGTCTTTTTTTTTTTTGCCCCAAAAAACACAGGGAAAACCGCGTTTTTTTTTTTGGGAAAATAGGGGCCCTCTGGGGACCCCTTTGCTCCCCCCCCCTTTCCCCCTGGGGGTCAATTTTTTTTTGGGTAGTTCCCCCGATATAACCCCAAAAACCCCACCGACTTTGGTCAAAATCCGAAAGGGATTTTTTTTTTTTCGCGCTTTCCACCCAAATGAAATAATTTTGATGAATGGAAATACTCAAAAAAAATTTTAAATTAAAAAAAATTTGTGCAATTTAAAATTTTTTAAATTTCCCTTTCCAATTTTTAAACTTTTTTGATCATGAAAAGGAAAAAAAGGGATTTTTTACAACAAAAAAAACAAAAAAAAACGATTATAAATTTATGTTTTCTTTGATTTGTTTTTCAAAAAAAAAAAATCAGGGGCCCCCCCATTTTTAAACGGGGCCTAAAAAATTTCCCTTTTTTGTTATGGGCCCCATGGGCCCGTGATACGGACTTTATAAATCATAAAAAATACATAAAAGGGAAACGAATCCCCAGCGGGAAAAAATATGTTTGTAATGGGGAAATTCCCTCTTTTTGATATAAGTAATAAGTTTTCCATCAAAAGGGAGCCCGGTTCGGGGGTTTAAAATTTTGAAAATTTTCTGGCCCCATTTGTTAGTACCTAATACAGATTTTCAAATTTATTTTTGGTATGCATTAAAATTTATGTACACCCAAGAGGGAAAATTAATTTGGCGGAAATTTTTGGGCTTTTTTTTTACACATATGTGTATTTACTTTCGTCTTTCTTAAATTTTAAATAGGATTTTTTATTAAAACCCATGATTACGGACTTTATATTAAAACCCTTTTTGCAAATCCCTTTAAAAATTTAGGAAAAATTTTTTCGGTTTGGGGCGGAAATTTCGAAAAAATGCAAGGACAAAAAGGAATTCCAATTATTTAAACAAAGGGTTTTTACGATTTTTAAAGGCAAATACGGGCTTGTTTGTTACGAAAAGTTCACAGTATTTATAAATCTGTTTTGCAATTTAGAATATTCATCGTTTCCATCACCAATACTCGACACTTTTTAAATATCGCGTACTTAAAATTTTTTCCCCTTAGGTAGCGTTTTCCCCTTTTGGGCCGAATTGCTGTTAAGTCGGTAGTGAAATCGATTTTAAAATGGTAATCATGTAGTTTTTGGTATGTATACTGATTAGTTTAATTATCTGTACGTATTTTAAAATTTTTTTTTCAAATTTCCATATGTATTTCAACTTGTAATTTGAATATAAACGAATTGGAAGGAGGAGAAAATTAAGTGTGGTTTGATGAAGACGTTGGGGGCAGGGATAAAAAAGTTGGAAAATAATGATTTCATCTCCTTTTCCTCTTTTCAGTTCAGTTTTGTTTCATATTTGAAAATTGAATGCCGGATTTGTCGACGTATTATGTGAGTGACATAACGTCAGCCAAACGATTTACCGAATTTTGTCTCTGATATTTGAAAATAACGTGCCCCAGTTCCACTTTTGTGTTTTATTTTCTACTCTCGCATGATAAATCAGTGAAAATTATCAAAAAAAAAATTCCACTAGAAAACAGTCAGAATTGCAGCACAGTGATAAATCCGTTGAAGAAAATTTCACTTGGGAAGCGAACATTGAAAAAATTACTGGCAAATCTGTGAAAATTCCCTGGAAAAAACCCCCCTTCCCCACATTAAAATTCCTGAACTTTTGCTGAAAAATCAGTGAAAATTCCCTTTTAAAAAAATCAGGGAAAATCCGCTGAAAATCCAAAGAGTTTTGCTGATTTTCCCTGTGCTGCAATTCTGACTATTTATCAGTGACTTTTCACTGATTCAAAATGAGAAATCTGTCTCGTTATTACTTTTTTGGATAAAATCTATTAGTTATTATGTTTTTTCAGCGCATTGATATTATTGGATCTAAAATTTTGGGAATCTCATTTTTAAAGAAATAAGTGAACCACCCTAGGAGGGGAGACATCCAACACCGTACCCTAAAATTTCTTTTTTTTGGGGGGGGAAAAAAAGAGAGGTGGGGGTATATTTTCTTGAATAAAGTTATCTATTGTTTTCGTCGTTTCCCCGAGTTACTAAATTTTGAAATTTAAACCCAAAAATTTTTTTTTTTCAGTATTTTATTCGTAAGTAAGGTTAGGTTTCCCGCACACACTACAAAAAAAACGCCTTATTCAAATTATCTTTATCATTTCGACTATTTTCTTCATTAAATGAGAACTTTAATCAATGATCGATGAACGTGCCAACTGCCAATATTTATGAAGACGCCATTTGATAGTATTCTACTGATCCATAATGATGGTGAATTTTTTTTCAAATATACCTACTTGTACTTATATAAGTACATTATTTACGTACTCAAGTACAGTGGACGAGATAGGAGACGTCATTTATCATGATGTATTTAAGTACAAGTAACAGAACCATTCCATTGTTATTATAATATTCGGTAAGAGGTCCGTAGTGAGGTAACTGTTACAAGTCACAAACTCGACCTACCCATCATACTTTCGCTCTTTTAGCCATTTTTTCTGCAAAAATACCTCCGTAATAATTTTATAAATGAATTACTATTATAAATGATTTATAATGGCATAACGATTATACAAAATTTGTTGTCATGTCGTTTGTGTACACGTAGGTTTTGAGAAAGACTTATGAACATTGAAATCAGAAGAGAGAAACAAGTCAATAAAAGAAAAAAGACGTAATTAACTCGGTGGAATTTTTTTTTCCCCTCCGGGTTGTCGTCGAAATACGAGTACTCGCACATAGGTATTACTCGTGTCGTTAAGAACGTGTACATTTGCGATATTAAAATAACTACACGTGAGTCAAAGTAATTTATTTGACAATGTAAGGTTTCCAGTTTTTTTTCTCTTTTTAATTGATGCGCAGCGACGGTAGTTTGTTTTTTTTTTTCGTCAATATTGGCGAAAAAAATTTAGCCTCACTGTGAATATCCTCGGTTGGGTTTGATTTTTTTTTTTTTGCCTGATGGAAATGAAGGCATGGGAAGAAATTATGTACTTCTATCAGAATGTTTATTTTCTAGTTTTGTAAGGAGAATAACTTGCATTGGTGCTCTAGTTTTGTTGCATGCTTACATTCTTGCAGTTGAAAAATATTTAAAGGACTCCTTCAAAAGAGCAAATATGCAACAAATTCAACATACCATAACTCGAAAGTATCGAAAAAGGCGTTGCCAGGGACGGTTCGAAGGGGGGGTGTGGGGGGGGGTGTTACACCCCCCCAAGCGTTTTTCCAGTCGGAAATAATCGGAAAATTCTGGGTTCAGTCGGAAATTTGAAACTTGTCACTAAAATCAAGATTTTTGAATTTTCCGACTAAGACCATCATTTTGCCGACTCGGGACCGAGTACAGAAGTTGTTTGTTTCTTCGTGGACAAAACCTAATTTCTCAAAACAACAGGTACTTCACGATTCATTAGGACTGACACTAATGCGTTTTCGTCTGCCTACCTCATATCTCATTACCCACGCTGTGTATTCCAGTTCGGAGAAGGCCGAATGTTATCCCTTGAAAATATACCATTACTCTCCCTTTTGTTATCTAGTTTCTATTCACGTTCCTCGAATGTTTCTACTTCAGGGTGTCTACCGGTCGCGAGAAGCGTGTCGCGAAAAAATCGCGAAATTTGCCCAAAATTCATCAAAGTTGCGAATTTTTCCGAAATTACTTCAATTTATTTTCGCTTTTAAAAACAAAAAAGTAAAGAAATTTCAAACCTTTTTGAACATTTTTTTCTAAAATTTTTCGGGGCCCTCGCTTCGCTCGGGCTCATAAATTTTAAACACCTTTTTCTTAAAATTAAAAACCTTCTTCCCATCTTTTTCAGACATTTTGAATATTTTAAAATGGAAAAATAATATGTTCTTGTGGGAGACTGAGTAGCGATCACGATTGAGAATTTCAAGGAAAATATTGGGTGCCTATTCTCAATTTTTTTTTTTTTAAATGGAGAATTTTGGAATTTTCTAAGGATGTTTTAAAAATTCAATGGAGAAATCATTTGGAAATAGTCCTCTTTTTTGCTTTTTTTGAACAAATTTTTCGAAAAAATTTCGCCCACGCTTCGCTTGGGCCAAATAATTACATCATTATATTGGTAATTCTGCTAATATTTCAGACTTCCCATAATTTATTTTCTCAGTTTTAGAGTCAAAATCCGCGAAATCTATATCAGCCCATGTTATACGAGCTTCCATTGTGTTAAAATACCTTATTAGGTAAATGCTCAGTAATCATCCAACAATTTTATCCATTCTAACATGATTTTTCGTAAAAATTTCACCCTCGCTTCGCTCCGGGCAGTAACTATTTCTCTTCTTTACCATAAAATAACTCACTTTTAGAAAATTTTTTTGTGAAAAATTGTCTTTTTTTTAAAATTAAAGACATATGTAAATTATCTTCCGTGTATACCATTTTTTTCTGTAATAAATTTTTGATCTCGTTGATTTTTTTTGAGGGGGGAGAAGGGTGTTCAAATTGAGAGGTAGATACTAGGTACCTAGAAAAAGGTCGCGAAAAGTCGCGAAATTTGATTTTGAAAAATCGGTAACACCCTGTTAGTTTTTTCTCCAATATTCTACTTATAGATCTTATTTTTACTTTTATTATATTATTTTGTATGCAATTCGGCATTCTATATCCTGTGGTGTAGTAAGTTAGTAAGGTGGGATGAAAAACCAAATTAGTGATTTTCGAAAACATACCTCCCACAAAAGTTTGTTGGCTGTGGAGAATTGGGGAAAAATAAAACATTAAAATTCAAAATTCTATTCCCCAAAAAAAAATATCTTGCCATCGCGCGTGGAGCCTTCAATTTTCCGGAAATTGCCAAAAATCCAAAGTTTCGAACATTTCGAAAAAATTTAAAATTTAATTTCAAAAATTGATTGAAATCAATTTCAAGTTTTAATTTAGTGACTATTTAGACCAAAAAGCATACTTTTTTTTTGTTGAGAAAATCGATTGTTTTTTATTACTTTTTTTCAAACCTTCATAGGTGAAGAAACAGGAAATATAAAAAAGACCTATGAAACATGGATTTTTTTTCAAAACAGATAATGTGTGTTTTTGGTGAACAAGCTCGAAAATTGATTTTGAAAAAATTTTTCATTTTAGCATTTTCTAATTTTTTGAGAATACTTAGGGCATTTTTGGAAATTTAAAAAAAATTGAAGGCTCATGCGCGATCAGAAGATATTAATGCGGTTTTGAATTTTTTTTCTTTCATTTTTCTAGTCTCCCCACCAACAACTTTGCGGGGGTATGTTTTCGAAAATCAAAAATTTCGGTTTTTCGGCCCACCCCAGTAGTTAGTCGGAAAATTTTATTTTCTCACCCCCCCAAAAAATTATGCTGAAACCGTCCCTGGGCGTTGCTTCCTTTAAAAGTTATAATGTATTTTGAAACTCATGCGAAGAGAACCGTATTTTACAACAAAATCAAATGCAAAACAACTGTGATTGGGTCAATATCACTTGATCAGTGATTTTTTTTAAAACATTGAAAAGAACAGTGAAAAGTTACTTACTTCTCTGAATTGATAGCTTTGAAAATTTCGGTTTTGGAGGTTATATTTTCCCGTCCTTAATGAGTATAAGATTGGTTTTTGGCACACCTTAACGAGAGTAATTGAGTTCTTCTGCAAAAAATGCCAAAATTTTAAGGTT
>JAVBJF010001694.1:0-10246 GCA_033439095.1 Pseudococcus viburni
AGCTCGAAAAAAATTCAGCATCACCACACTTAGTAATGATCCTATCTAACGTAGCTGGTTCGTTGTAATTATTGTGTAATTTCGGATTCAACCATTTTGGATCCAGACATAGACGTAGCGAACCATTCGCTTTAATTCTAGCTAAAACATTATTAATATATATCGTATCCGATGGAGTAACGATACCATCCCTCAACATATTTTTCAATTCTTTTTTTATTGCAGGCATCATTTTGTTCGATGGCCTGTAATTCGGTCCCCTCCATTCTTCTTCATCATACAGATTGAAGTGAACCGGAGTGCCTGTGTAACAGCCAGGAGACTTAGAAAAAACGTCAGAAAAATCACTCAGCAAATTGTAAGCCCAGCTTACGCATTTTTTCGAAATTTTTCCTTGTTTTTCATAAGCGTTTAATCCTTCGTACAATTTTTTCAGGAAAACTTCAGCCGAATTGTCAGGTTCCGGTACATCGTCCGGACCGTCACCTTTCGCACTGGTATGTTTTCTCATAGTGTTATTTATTTCATTACCGTAACTTTTAGCCGGTCTAACAGTATTAACTTTCAACGAGTCCGAATACTCCAAGTACTCGCGTTATTCGACCAGGACTTTCGCAGCGAATTCTTATTTGCATTTTTGCTAAACACGTCAAGTAACCTATTGTCCTCTTCACAATTTTTCATTACTCGGCTCGCTTCGTCCAAAAACTCATACGGTGAATTAAACTCATACCAGCTAATTCTATTCAACCACCATTCGGGGAATTTCGAAATTAACTTGTTTATCACGTCCTTTACTTCCTTATTATTCATATCTTCGATAGTCGTAGCCCATAATTCTAACTCTAACATTAATTCCTTCGCTGTGGTACATTTTTGTGACATATCCATGTTACAAAAATACTCCCACGCTTCGTTCTTTTTCGCACGACTCCAAAATTCTTCTAAAAATTCTTCTTTAAATTCATCGTATTCGACAAACATACTCGATTTACCTTTCCAACTTTGCGCACCATCCCATTTTAATAACTGTCTCATTAAATTCGCTTTTTCGGTTAATGAAACATTCGGGTACGATTTCATAAAATTCTCAAAAAGAGTAATAAATCTCGTAGGGTGGTGGTAATTCGCTCCGTTGAACTCGATACCATTTTCTCTCAATTTTTTCGCCTCTAAATTCGTATCTTTTATGATACTAATCGTACCTACTGGGTTCCCTTTCTCAGACTTTTCCTCACACGCTTTCAATCTGCTTTCGTACCCATTTACTAACGTACATAAATCTTCAATTTTCTTCCTATAATCGACCATCTCCGTTTCATAAGCATTTATAATTTCTTTCATTTCACCTATCACACCCTCATATCCTTCATTCGTAGATCTTGCGTTATCTAAATCCTCTTTCAGATCCTTTATATCCTGCTCATAACTCTCATTTTGCGCTTTCACAACATCCAGTGTGGCTTTCGTTACCGCATAATCGGTTCTAAACTCCGCCATTACTCTGAAATCCTCACTCTGTTTTTCTATCACATTCGTAACTCTTGTTTCCAAATTCGACTTCAAATCCGAAATTTGTTTTACCGATTCTAATTCATTATTAGTTATTCTCGTATTAATTTTGTCGACATCTTTATCGAACCCATCAACTCTGTTTTTTAATCTGTTACAGTTTCCGGAAAGAGCCTTATCATCGACTTTCATCGCTCTCAATTCAGCAATGACCACTTCGCCAAAAATACCGATTTTTTCGAATAAAGGATACGATGTTTCAGTCCTGTCTAATTTCTCGATGTCAATTAATTCAGTAGTAAATACCATGCTTTTTTTAGCTTTATATTCTTCGCGTCTTTTCTTCTCCTCAATTTCGTCTCTACGTCTGTTCTCCTCACCCGAATTTTCCGTACCGTTCGTCATTTTTCTAGCCTCGATTAATTTCCCTAATTCGCTAATGTTTAGTCTAACCGTCCTACACGATTTTCCCGCCGATTTCGGTGTACTCGTGGAATCAATTGTGAAAATTTTCACTTAAAAATAAATAGACCGAAAAACCTTACAGAATTTCGTCTCTTAAAAATACACGCACCGATTCGAACCGAGAAAAATGATCGCTTAACGTTAACCGCACGAATTTAAAAATTATCGATTAAAATAACGATACCAGATGTACATTCGATGATTCGAAGAAACGCTGACTCGTAGAGATGAATTTTCGCTGAGTTGAAAAACCGCTGAATCTTCTCTCGACGACTTTTTCCACCACCAGGTGACTTCTCGAATTTTCCCCCGGAAAATCCTTGAAGAAATCCGTCAAAAGAACCCACGAAGTTCGGGCGCCAATGAGTTGGGTGAAAATATTAGAACCGTTGGGTTGGAATTCGATGATTTCGTCGAAGATAGGTGGACGGGTCTCCGACTCAATACCTCGAAGTCTGACTTCACTCAACGCATGTCCGTGTACCTGACACTTTGTTTGGACTTTCTTCGTAGAAATAAAAACACCAATTCGCGATCATATACGTGTAATTAAACTTTCAATTACACACACGAAAAAGAACATATGTAAAAGCTCAATGAGCATACGAAAAAAGCACAAAGTGCAAACGAATAAACTCGTACACGTGAGTAATAAAAACGATGCGATTAGCTTTCGCTCGCGATAATACGTATAGGCTAGTAGAAGTTCCGAAGAATACTAGGCCGAGCTTACGAAGTTCGAGAGCCTCGTACTCCGTAAGCACCGGTTGCAAGACAGGAAGGGATGAGCTTTGGTAGGTCTGTCATTGGTTAAAGTCGATGGAGATAGGAGAAAGTCAAATCGTATTCGTCAGAAATGACGGCATACGAGATGAAACTTTCCCCTCGATCGAAAGTTCGAAAGTTGTAAACAACTCGCCGACAAAGCAAGTTGTTCACGATAACCATTTTAGATAGGCATCTCAACGTAGCCGAAGCTACGTTGGGCCTATTGTACCGTACGTCGCCAACGCGATAACCGGTACTTTAATTTGAAAATATCCATCGACTAATACAATGAACGCAAAAATAATTCTCGTATACGTATACGAATAGGTACCTATTTGTCGTTGCCGACAAACGGGTACATATCCGTATACGCAAGTACGGCGTCCAATGGCGCAATTCAGGTAGGTATTAAAGCTACCGCTTCACTACACTGATATCTCAAGCCAGTGGTTTGAGTTCCATTTAAGTAAGAGAATAAGCGTTTAAGGAGGTTCCAGTGAACGGATTGAGGATTACTTTGCGCTCTGGCGAGGAAATTTATGGCAAAAGTAATATCTGGACGAGTTTGAGTCGATAAGTACTGTAGAGCACCAATCGCTTGTTTATAGGAACAGAAGTTATCATCGTTTTTGTCCAGTTTGATATGTTTATGGTTACAAATCGGTATCATCGGAGTTTCGGCCGGGATACTTGCCTTGAAACCAAACGTATCGAGGACATCGTTTAGGTATTGTGTTTGGTGCAACAATAATGAGGTGTTATCGTTACTCCAATCAAGCTGAAAACCAAGAAATTTTTGAGGTTGACCCAAATCCTTGATTTCGAAACGTTTCTTGATACTATTGCACACCGATTCGATTCCGACTAAATCATCACCTGTGATAATCATATTGTCGAGGTGCACAATAATAATTACGATTTTTCCGTTTACAATTAATACGTATACACACGGGTCTCGTTCATTGCAGACGAACCCTAGTGATAGCAAGAAATCGTTTAACAATTCGTTCCAACATTTTGGAGCGGTTTTAAAACCATATAAGGCGCGATTTACTCGGCCAACGAATTTCTTTCTGTCGCATTTGGTTCCTTGCGGTAAGGTAATATACTTCACACGATCAAGGTCAGCATACAAGAAAGCATTTTTCACGTCGTATTGGACACAGGTCCACCGATAAATGACGATTATTGCGAACAGCAATCGTACACTACACGTTTTTGGAGTCGGAGAAGCCGTGTCATTCGATGTATATACCTCCGGATCACGACATCCTACTGCCACGATTCGAGCTTTCTTTCTATCATCGGATTTCGTAGTAAAATCCCATTTGGTCGGTATGACCACCATGGATTTTTCCCGAGGTACGATTGTCCAGGTGACTCGTGCGTCCATGATGCCAAGTTCATCATTTACTGCAGGTCCCCATTCACCGATTAGAGCAGGAGAGGTAGCCTGGGAATAGGTCAACAGATTTTCCTGCGATTTAATATCTTTGAACGATTCGATATAACATTGTTTGACTTGTATAGGAGAATCTGATTCCCAATCAAAGTCAACATTGATTTCTTCGTATTCGTTTTCAGAATCAGGAAATTCGTCGGATTCAGAGATGTAAAAATACGGCATTTTATTTTTTCGGTATTATACGGCGGTATTATACGTATAATACCGTATAATACGGTATTTTAATGGTAATTTATGCTGACTAAACTCCCACTCCAACCCTATTTTTCCACTGTGCGCATGCGCAGAGCAAATAAGCACATAAAAATGGAGTAAAATACCGAAAATTAAAAAATTATCATTAAAAAAGTCTCAAACTTACATAAAATGTTTAATTTTTCGAAATTTCTTTGAGCACACACTGATTTTTAAGCGATTTTAATCAAAATTTAATAAAATATGTATAATACGGTATTATACGGTATTTTATTTTTGTATAATACTGTATTATACGCGTATTATACAGCTGTATTATACGTGAATAAAATACCTTACATCTCTGGTCGGATTCAACATCGGATTCTTTTCGGATATTTTCGAGCAGAGATATGTTTTGAGGATTTTGACGAATTTGGGTAACCGTTTGATGAGATGTAGAAGGAATAGGATTAACGTACGGATCCGTTTCGATTGGATTCGATGATTCGACCGGGGTCTCATCATCTTCGATTTCAAACATTTCGATACTGATCGATGGAAAGTCTGTTTTGTACAGCTTTGTTTCATCGATTTTCACGTTGCAAGAATTAATAGTTTTCTTTGTAGCAGGATCGAATAATGTGTAACCAGTATTCGTGTATCCTACAACATAGAATTTACTACTTCGAGGCTGAAATTTCTTTCCTTTAGGTATTTGTTCATCTAAGACTTGAGCTCTAGATCCAAATACCTTGAGATAAGACACGTCAGGTGACTTCGAGTACAACATTTCGAATGGAGTAACAAAGTCGATACAAGAATGTGGGGTTCTGTTATAAATATAACAGGCCGCATGTACAGCGAGACCCCACATGTTAGCTGGGAAACCAGCTTCAAACAAGAGTGCACGAGCACGCTCTTGTATTGTCCGATTTAACCGTTCAACGAGACCATTATGTTCATGACAGTACGGTTCCGACGGTTCACGTTCAGCTCCGTACTTCTCAAGAATTAGGTCGACATGTTCGTTTACGAATTCTGTGCCATTGTCACAGCGGAGAGTAGCGAATTGACCAGGACCAGGAAAACAAGCTTGTAGAAAACGGAAGGCTTCGTTTAAACAAGGACAAATATCAATATTCGATTTTGTTCGGATTACAAAAACTTGAAGGAATCGAGTATAATCGTCGATAACACACATAATATATGCATTTTTCTTTTTGAATGTGACCGGGGTCACTGGGCCCATGAGGTCGACGTGCAAGATCTGACAGGGCCGAGTGGCTCTCTCGCGATCTTTATTAAACGATTTCTTGTGCAGTTTTGCTTGACTACAAACCTCACAAGAAGACAAGGCCATCGAAGTGATAAGGTCAGTCACCCCGATGGTTACGTTTTTCATTTTATTAACGATAGGAGGTGAGATGTGACCCATACGACGGTGCCATAACTCCCCCTCCTGTTCTAACATGGTTCGCCGAGCTGGCGATAACTTTTGACCTCTCCGTTTACGTTTCGATTGTGATTTCTGATTCAAGTCGTTTTGACTCGTTTCAGATTCCGTTAACATGACAAATAATCCTTCATCAACAGATTGTTGATTCGGATCTGACCGTTTAAATAATTTTCATTACGATTATCGATAATTTTTATGTTCATGCAATACATTCCATTCGATTCGGTTATACTCGCGATTTTACGATTAAATTTTTGATACAATAAATAACCCGATTTCGGATTAACGATTAACGACGATTTAAATTTGAATTCAGTTTCGATACACTCACGATCGTATCCGGTGATTTCGGAACAAGTTGAACACCGGACAAATGCAATATCGATTTATTTTTCCCGAAGGAGACCAAAATTGGCAAAACGCCTTCACCGATCGCCGAAACATTACCGCCGACAGATTTCACGTTTATTGGTTCGTCATATTCCACATAATCGAGTAAAGAATGTTTATTCGCGGTAATATGTGAATTCGCGCAGGTATTGACGTATACGCACAAGTTGTTTGTGAAAAAGTCCTCGTGGACGCAAAACTCACCTTTATTCTTTTTGCATTGCGCACGCTCATGGCCATAACTGAAGCATTTAAAGCATAAACGCCCCGGATTCGGGCATTTTTGCGCATCGTGAAAGTATTCGGAGCATTTCCTGCATTGGACCTTCCTCTTCTCTTCTACAGACATCGATTTCAATTTCGAGAGTTGCGTAGCGGAATATTTTTCTGATAACGTTTTTGGTTGCTTTTCAGTGGCAACACTGGTTGATGAATGCTCCTGTTTCGGTTTCTTAGAGGTCGAGTAGGTAGAGGAGGTAGGTTCGAAAAATTTTCTTTTAGTCGAGGTATTAGATGAAGGCGGAGGCAGGTTTTGGCTATTTTCAGAAAAGAGTCTTTCACATAATCAAGAGTGGCTGTTTGGGGAGGTAACGTGAGGACTGTGGAGTAAAATGGGAAAAGTGGTGATAAGGGAGATTTGATATTATCTATACGTGCAAGGAAATCAGTAACTAGAAATGCAGGAGGGAAATTGACATTAATGTCACTGTAGTCGTCGTATAACTTTTCAAATTCCGAGATGAATCTCTCGGCATCATATCCTGCTTTAAATTGTAAGCGGTGTGATCTATTATGTAGATCAACATACACCTGTGTGTCATTTTCACCGAAATACTTTTCTAATGTAAGCCAAGTTTCATGCGCCATAAAGATATTGTTTACCCTTTTATTGATACCAACAGAAATCGAGGCTCGAAGATATTGGAGACACTGGGCATACAGCATAACTCTCCTTTGTGGCGATACCCTGATAGTCATCCCACATTTGGATTGGATAAATGGCAATAAGTTGGCGGCACGCAATTCAAGTTCGACAGTATTCTTCTAGATTTTTATAATTCTCCATCCCCTTCAATAGTTCGTGACTTTGGAATTGGTGAATGTTGAAAGGTGGTGTATAATACTGCTTGTCAATGAGGACCCATTCTTCAGCTGTTGGTTCAACAGGTGGCGGGGTAGGGGGATTTTGTGGTCTAACCATTTTACACAATTTATATTTAATATCAAATTTTAACAACAAAAATTTAACAAATAACAAATAATAATCGAATAACAAGTACAAAAACAGCAAATTACATAAGAAATAATGGTTGAAGTTAAGTTCATTTACCAATTACTTTACCAAGAATCAGGGCGAGATGGTTTTATCAACCATTATTGATAGTGACTGGCTGAATCATTGTCTCGCACAACGATGCAACCTATCCCAGTGCTGTACTGGATAGTGTCAAGGTGTTGGTAGGCGGGAAGTATGATAAGGTAGGTGTCACCAGTTGGTAGACACCGTATGCCTTGACATGTATAAACATTATGTAATTCCTCGTCGTTTCTGAATGATTTGGATCGATCATTTTGTCACCTTACCAAAATTAAATGGCTATTTTATAGTAAATCAAATGACAAAAAAGTGATAACCAGCAGTTTCTGAATTCAAATGAACGAATTTGCACATGATAAAAGTTTATACACAATTTCAATTTCAAATTGTGTAAACATGGCCATGGGTGCATTCACTTTGGGTTTGAAATTATGTTTACACAATTTGAAATTGTGTATAAACTTTTGTCATGTGCGAATTCGTTCATTTGAATTCAGAAACTGCTGGTTAGCACTTTTTTTGTCATTTGATTTACTATAAAATAGCCATTTAATTTTGGTAAGGTGACAAAATGATCGATTCAAATCATTCAGAAACGACGAGGAAATAATGTTTATACACAATTTCAAATTGTGTAAACATAATTTCAAACCCAAAGTGAATGCAATGCACCCCATAATTTCAAACCCAAAGTGAATGCACCCCAGATTACGATTTTTTTTATGATGGCGTTGAATTTTCAAATTTGTTTCATGATTTTGTAATATTTAAGCATCTTTGCCTATGAACTTACAAAGTTTCGGTGATGACTGATGAGCTTTACTATTTTCGGTAAAAAAAAATGATAATTGCCCAACATTCCCAACAAGCTTTGAAAGAATAATGAATAATTTTTTTAATTTAAAAAAAAAAAATTGATTAAAATGCAAAAACCCTGTTCGTGATCGGCTACTGCCGATCCGCCTTGTTTCTGTTTTCCGTTTTCGTTTTCATAATGTTTTTGAAACCCTGATAAATTAGGCCTGATTCAGCTTCCGTTATACTTATCTACTTAGGTACCTAGACCTACCTAACTAAGAAAAAATATTTTATGAGTGTTCTCAAATCTGTAATGCCCGGTGGATCAAGTCGAAATTAAGCTCACCAGTCACGTTTCAGAACCAAATTCAAAAAGACCAAACTTGGTCCATTAGAAATTAGAATAAGATACCTATGTTTTTTTTTTTTCAAAATGAATATAAAAAATTTTCATTTCTTTCAAAGTTGTTCCATTTTTTTTTTTGTGATTATTAAAAAAATTGCATTCTCCGATTATGGAGAAAATGGTAAGGAACAGTTTCGTATTTGTAAAAAATTGGTCTGTTGAAACAGAAAATATGATTATTTTTTTTAAAAAAAAGTGTCAAAACTGTCAAAAGTAAGGTATCTGTTGGAAAAAACTAGAGATGTGCGCCGAGGTAAAATCGGCGGCGGCGGCGAATTCGGCGGCGTGCTTTTTTTATTTTTTTTTCATCAATTTTTTGACTCCCTTATGTGCTTTTTTTTTTACCAATTGGTACCTTTTTTCCAAACACACGCACATAATTGATAATTTGGTAACCCAGAGAAGAATTTTTCATTTACAAATATTTTATGGTATAAAATGTATAAAATATTTGTAAATGAAAAATTCTTTTCTGGGTTACCAAATTACGTGCGTGCGTTTGGAAAAAAGGTACCAATTGGTAAAAAAAAAACACATAAGGGAGTCAAAAAATGATAAAAAAAAGCTCGCCGCCGAGATAAAAATCGGCGGCGGCGGCGCCGGTAAATTGACTCGGCGGCGGCGGCGGCCGGAAACCAAAGAAAAATTGGCGGCGGCGGCGTAATTTTTCGGCGGCGCAAATCTCTAGAAAAAACACAATTTTCCAACAAGCTAGATATGTGACGTGTTAAAATTTCCAATGAAGCGAATTACTTCATCCACGCGCTTCGAAACTTCGCCTGCCCCTAAAGTAGATTTTCGATTCAATTATGGCCATTTGCGAAGAATTTAATACAGTTGTCAAATTGATGTTGAAAACTGTGTGAATAATTATTCTTCCGATTAAAAAAGCACACCGGCGACGTGATATCAAGAGTATTTCTCTTGATTTTAAAGAGAAAACACATCATTTTATGATATTTTATTCTAATTTTACTAGGTATTCTTATCAACAGTTTTTAATTTGATAAATGGTAATTTTTTTAATGCATATTCCACAATAGGTACCTGTGATTATTCATTTTGTTTGTTGATTCGTTATTGCTCCATGAACATTCCGTTTCGTATTTTGGCGCATAAATTCGCAGGAAATGATTTATCTGACTCATCAGCATTTCTCATCTATGCATACCATACCTACCTACGTACGTACGATTTCGAAGAAGAATTTGACATCAAAAAAATTATTGGAGTTTAAGTTGCTTATTTAGTTTAAACATTTTTAGTTTCGGCTTGGATTTGAAAATTCATGAAAAACTCGAGTCGAGAATTTCAAGTTCAAGTTGCAGCAGTGGGAAGGGGGAAGGGGGAAGGGGGTAGATATTTCTACTGTTTCTCATATCGTTTCTGAATCTAGACAACATTATTTTCAAAATTATGAAAATACTTTTTTAAAATGATTTTATTCAATTTCATTAAAACAATTTCTAACGATCAACGAGGTATTTCATG
>JAVBJF010001695.1:0-10244 GCA_033439095.1 Pseudococcus viburni
TTTTTTATTGAGGAATATAACAGTTTTAAGAATTTTTTGAACGTGGAAAGATTCCAAAGGCCGGTGGGGAGGGAAAAATGTGGAACCAGAGAGGTGAAATTTCTACCACGTCGTTTTTAGGCCTAGGCACAACTTTTGTGCTATTTCTGTACTCAGTTTTCTAAAAAGTTGCAATTCGATTACTCCTCCTAGGGTAGAGTCCGAATTTTGACTTTATTGTTTAATTGGACTTCCTTGACTCCCCTTCACAATTTGAAAAAATTGCAAAATATGTTTATAATGTTTTCAGGCGGGTAGAGCTTTAAAAATGTTGCCTTTATTTCGAGCCTAAGAGTAGAATTTAAACATAGAGTGAATGTTCGGTTAAATTTTCAGAATGATAATGTGTGGCGTTGAATTTTAATTGCAGGATACCAAAAATACGACTGGCGTTCAAAGTCTTATTGTACTTTGTACCGGTTGTGTGGAGCAGTCATTTCCTATACGCGTGGTTATTACAGAATTAAGTAATTACATAGATATGTAAACTTGAATGGGTATCTAGACCTATTTAATATCTGTAGAAGACTATTATTATTCTATAATTCAACTTTTAAAGTTCAAAATGTAACGAGTATTCATAAAATTTGTAAATTTCCTTAAAAATAAACATTTAGAAGGAAACGTTGTTTAACTCGAATCAAAAATGAAATCGGATTTTCCAATTCATCTCAAATTTTTGTTTTGAGTTTCCCTTGATAGTCTATTCACATAACGACTACCATGTCCCTTCTAACCTTCAAGGCAGCTGGGGGTAGGCCACGTAATTTGCATTCATTTTGAAGGCCTTAAATCTTATATCTTGAAATCGGTAGGGGTTTTAAATAAAATAAATAAAAGATTCAAAATCCATAATCAATACCTCCATCGCGACCTGAAAATTCAAACTACATATTTTTGAAGAAATACAACGATTTTCAGCAAAACACTCACACCATTTTTAAACACACATCAACAACGAAATTGAACCTCTCCGTGCTGCTGATATCACGAGACTTCCTAAAAAGAATAGTACATTACATTACTAGGTTAAAAAAGTGGGTGATTATAAACGTGTGCATAAGTTACAGCGCGAGCCGAAGGCGAGAGCTGTAATTGCACGAGTTTATAATCACCCACTTCTTTAATCTAGTCATGTAACGTGCTTTTTATAACGAACGTGTATAGAACACCATTGTACCTTTGTTGTTTAGATGCAAACAGTGCGTCTTTTCGGCGACCAAAATAAACAGGTAGCAAAATGAAACAGTTTCAAAGTTTCAATGGTTTCATCAAAAAATAAACGAGCGATTCGTGATTCCGATTTTGAAGAAAACAATTAAACATATTCATCATTTATTACGATTCATAGAATACTTTACAGACTGGTGATTGAACTTTTTTCTGCCATTTAGCAATTGTATTCAATTCACCGGTCAACTAATTAACGTAATTTTATGAAATTCACCATCACTATGTTCTTTTTGATCATTTTTCACTAATATGTTCACGGATTTTTTTAATTCATTAACAAATTACGTGATAAATTTACAAAATTCCAAAATTCACATGCAAAAACAAATTCTATTCTCTTATCTGTTATGTTTACAAAAAAACAGTGTAGCCAAATGATGAACTTTTACGAAAAACGTTGAATAAAGTTTACATTATGACACTAGGGAGTTTGAATTACCATAGGCGGAACTAAGGGCGGGCAGGGGTGGGCCGGGCCCCGTTGAGATTTTTTTTTGGCCCGACCGCTTTTTTCTGGCCAATTTTGAATTTTTTTCCAAATTCCAAAAAAAAAATTGGTTATTTTAGTATGGTGTGAATATTAAATGTTCGCGATGTGAATATATTCGAATATTTACACCACACTAGGTTATTTGAGTAGGTATTGTAAATCTGCGTAACAGGGGAAGGGGTAGTTCCAGGTTGTTTGGGTAGTTCTAAAAATGTATGTCGGTAGCTCCAAAATTGTTCAGTAGTTCCAAAATTGCTTGGTGATTTACTAGCTCCTAGGATTTCGACAATCCCAAGTCCAAATTTATTCCAAGTACAAATTTTTTCAACTCTAAATTTTTCCAGTTTCTTTAATTCCAAATTTTTTTAAAATTTAATCCAATATTAAAATTTTTCTAGCAGTATCGATTTGGATGTTGGAAAAAATCTTAAAAAACATGAAGCTGAAATTTCTTTAAAAAATTAAAAAAATGAGAAAAAATTTTTAAATGATTAAAATCGAGTTGGTGGAAATTTAAAAAAATCAAAGTGGAAAAAATGTTAAGAAAGTTTACCGTAGAAAGAATTGCAAAGTTGAAAAAAAATTTCAGTATTAAAAATTTTCCCAACTTAAATTTCTTCACATTATTTTCGATTCGATATTTTTAAAACTTTTTTCCAACACTAAAATTTTTTTCAATTTTTTTTCAACTGCATGCATGAAAATCCCTCATGGTTATAAATTGATGACGGCGAGTGGTGGGAAAAAATTGACATTCATTCAAAATTATCTCAAAAGCGTTGGAAAGTAGGGTACGAGGGGTACATTGTATTCCCCAAATTGGTGGCCGGAGTGCAAAGTATGAAATGTACTTCCACATTACATCAGATCGAGATTTTCAAAGCATTAAAACATGAAAAAAAATGCTTTTTTGGACATAAAAAATAAAATTTTTCCAAAACTTTGCCCTCGCTTCGCTCGGGCATGAACAAAAACATATGCTTACATATTTGAACTATTTGAGGCAATAATGCGAAAGAAGGCTCCCTTTTTCTCCCTTCCCCTACTATTCTAAGTCACTACACCAATCTGTTCTGTTACCTATACCTCTCAAAAAAGTGATTCTGATGCCACTGAATGATCTTCAATTGAATCAACAATAATTTTTCCTCTTCCAACAGGTTATTCTCAGGAAAAATTGTCATTCCAATTTTTTTTCAATCGAAGTTTAAATCCCAGTAGTTCCAAAATTTCTTTAGAATAACCCCTGCTGCGTAACTTTTGTAATTTTAATGTATAAGTTTCAAAAAACCAAAATTATTATTACTCATTTACGTTACTTCAAATTTTGTAGCCAAATGTCTACCAACTCTATTATTTAAAAAAAAAAATAGATGACATGTTTGAGCGAATTAATTTTTATTTTATCAGGTGTACTTGAAATTTTACATTTTGATTTTGAGGTCCCTTTTCATAACTGACCCTCTCACCCCCCCCCCCCCCCTAAAAAATCGTATAAAAATCTGGCCCACGCTTGGCCCTTTGTGCCCTAGCAAAAAAAAATTCTGGTTCCGCCTATGTGAATTACTTTATAGCCCTACAATTTTGGTCGCTCATAAAGACGTACTTTTTGCATCTAGCAACAGACGTATAATGGTGTACATTATACACGTAAGTTATGAAAAAGTTTTTTTTGAATTGGTTTAAATTACTACATACTAATGTTATGCTCTAGATACTCTATGAACAGTACAAGCAATAAAGTATTCAACAACGACATTTTGAAAATCTCCAAGTTGAACTTTCATAGTAATAAGTAGGTAGCTCAATTTTCACGATAGGTACAAGATAAAGTTTACCATTTAAAAATCTGAAGAATTTCAGTGAAGATTTTTTTACCCGTTTTTTAACCAATAAATTTCAAAAATTAGATCTCAATGCCCCTTGGAGGTACAGGGGTCCTCAATTTTGACTAAAATTCAAAAAAATATAAATAATAAAAAAGCATATGGTTTTTCACTAATTCGAGGGTGCTGAGTTCGAATATGTACCGAGTTTTTTCATCCAATCCCCCTGAATCCGCATCAGCCCTTATGATAACGTCAAAATAGAAAAAAATTAAAAATGACGAGCGACGTGTCGTTTGTTAGAATTCAGAGGGTACTGAGTTCGATTTATTTTTCGGAGTTGACCCTTCAATGCCCCCCAGTCCCCTAATTTAAAAAAAATGCAAGTAAACAAATGAAAATACCTAACGTGTGCACATCGATTCTCAGTAATTTAAGGTCACGAAATTTAAAATGTGATTATAAAGTTAGGGTAACCTTAAAAGTTCCTTATCACATTAGGTTCCTCCCCCTAGCTCTTTTGATAGTCTACAGTCTAATTGACAAAACGTGTTCATTTAGCGTGCTTTTTTGCGGGAAAAAAATCAGTTGGCTTTTTATATGTATGGGTCTCATAGTTCCGAAAAAGTGTATTTTGGATTTTGGCCCTTGCACAATAAGGGGCTGGAGTTCCAAAACCCCCGTTTTTCCCCATTATCAAAATTTGACCGGGGACAAAAATTTTTTTCACAGACTGGTAGCAGATGCTCCTCTATTTATCACAGCCTCACCCGTACGTATCCCCCCAACCCAATCTGATCTGGCCAATGAACTACCCTACTTCCATAAGAGTACCTCTTTTCCAGCCTCCTCCCTCCCAGTTTCCAGTTATTGATCCTAATTTATCTCAATGGACTAATGTATTTTGTAGGAATTTTTAGTATCGGGGAAGGGCCACACACCTGTAACCACCTCCATCTTTGATAGTGCAGATGAGCCGCAATCTACGTTCTTTCAACCTACCTTGATAAAACTATTTTCCCAAAATGTTCAATCCCTTCAAAATAAAACAACTCAAATAGAGTTACTCTTACATGAACTTGATGTCGATATTGCCTGCATAAGTGAAGTATGGTTACCACCTTCCTCACTTGATAAGTTATTGATTGAGAAATATTATGTAGCGGATAGTTATTCTAGAATCAATAAGGTAGGAGGGGGTACTTGTATACTGCTGTCGGAAAACCTTGATATCAACTTTAGTACTAGGACGGATATTAATAATTTGTCAATTGAGGGAATAATCGAACTATCTTGTATATCTCTCCATTCGATAAAATTGAATGTTGTCTCTATATATAGGCCTCCTTCTGGTAATTTCAGTGTATTTTTGGAGCAAATGGAGAAAGTTGTGATAAAACTACTCGAAAAAAATTATTCTATTTGTGTAGGAGGAGATTTCAATATCAACATATTGAAAAATAACATTCAAACTCAAGCTTTTCTAGATTTTATAAAATGCTACAATATGGTATTAGCAAATACTACGCCTACACGTGTCACAAGCTGCCTTGATAATTTTTTATGCACTGTCAACCTAAAATTTGAGTCTGAAGTCTGTAACACACATGTTTCTGATCATAATGGTGTCTTATTAAAAATGTTTGTTTGTAATCCACATCTAGAACCTAGTTCTACTCCTACAAAAAAACGCATATATAGCCAAAAACATAAGAATACTTTTATTGAGGCAATTAAATAAGAATTATGGGAGGATATCCTTAGGATGAATAATTCCCAAGCATTTGGTGCCTTTTTGCACAAATTTAGTATTTACCATAACACAGCTTTTCCACTTGTAAATGTTGTTATTGATGGAAAACCTAAAATTCCATTTAATACTAGAGATAAACTGAAAGTTATGAGCCTTAAAAACGAACTTTTGGAGCTTTATGATTTCTCTAAATCCATTAACTCACCTTATTTAAAGAATAAGTATAAGCAAAAGAGAACAGAATATAAAACTGCAATAACCCTCGCTAAAAAGAATGCTGTCAATAATTATTTAGTCAGCTCTCCTAACTTTAATAAAGCTGCATGGAATACTATAAAGCCAAAAAAGAAACGGTCTTTTATTCGACAAATAAAAGTAGGAGAAAAACTAATCAGTGATCCTTTTGATATAGCTAATGCATTTAACACTTTCTTCACTAAATTACCAGGTATCTCTGCAACTGGTAGTAGTAAAAATACTCTCTCGGACCCAGTCGAACTTATTAATGATGTACCTTTTTTATTTAATGCAAACCCAATCAATGAATACGAAGTCTTCAATATCATCAACAATTTGAAAAACTCTAAAAAAACTGACTATTACGGTTGCGATACCATGATCGTAAAATTGGCTGGTCCCTATATAGCAGCACCTTTGGCTAACCTATTCAACAAATCCATAGAAACAGGCATATTTCCAAACGAATTAAAAATTTCAGTAGTTAAGCCAATTTTTAAAAATGGTGACCCTGATGAAATAGGGAATTATCGTCCAATATCAATTCTACCAATATTTTCAAAAATTTTGGAGGGGCTCATGTATAAAAGATTGTCAGATTACTTTGAAAATAATGACTTATTAAATGAATCTCAATTTGGTTTTTGTAAGAACTTAAATACAATAGATGCAATATACAATGTAATTCACCAAGTTCTGCACTCAATAAATGAAAATGAGCAATTAATGGCTATGTACTGTGATTTATCTAAAGCATTTGATAGGGTAGACCATGGCATCCTAGCCAAAAAATTAGAAAAATATGGAATCAAAGGTGTATTACTAAATTGGTTTGTTGATTTCTTATCACATAGGAAACAAATTGTTGAAATCATGCATAATAAAGGTAGTGCATATTCAGATGAGTCATTCATCACCCAAGGAGTTCTTCAGGGATCAAGATTGGGGCCACTATTATTCATGATGATGCTACTGTTTTAATGAAGACTAAAAATAATATTTTCACCCATATTATTAAAGATGTTCTAGATGATCTCAATACTTGGTTTGTAACAAATAAAATGGAAATGAATGTACAAAAAACAGTTTTACTCCCCTTTACATCAAAGTGTGATTATAACTTATCTAATGACACCACATCCCCATACATTTATCCGAAAGTAGGAGATGAAACAAAATTTCTGGGACTAACTATTACCAGTAGCCTAAAATGGGATGTACATATAAATTTATTATCAAAAAAATTAGCATCTTATAATTTCTTAATATTCCAACTGAAAAAAATCACCCCCCTCAGCACTCTTAAACTTGCTTATTACGGACTCTTTCAATCTACTATGATTTATGGTATCCCAATCTAGGGTGGAAATAAGGTTCTTCTTAATCGTATTTTTATCATACAAAAAAGAGTTATTAGAACCATATATAACTTAGGATACAATGAGTTATGCAGACAAACATTTATTGAAGAGAAAATACTTACCCTCCCGTGTCTATATATCTCACAAGTATGCCTAATGGTTAAAAAAAATAAGATTAACACGACTATCCTGACCCATGTTTATGAAACAAGGGGGAAAAATACTCTAATTACTGATCAAAATAGAACCAAGGCAAATAGAGAAGGTATTGACTCAATGTCAGTTAAAATTTATAATATGCTCCCTCTAAATTTTAAAAATTTACAAAGTTTAAAAATATTCAAAATTGAATTAAACAAATGGCTCTTAGGGAAAGCATTCTATAGCGTTGATGAATATCTAGATGGAGGTGGTACCATGCCTGATACATAGTTAAGTTCCCTTTTGTTAATTAAGTTCCCTTTTGTTAATTAAGTTATATTTAGTACCTAATTACGTTTAACGATGTAAGGTGGTCATGGGCCACAATTACAAATAAAGAATTGAAATTGAAATTGAAATTGAAATATATGTCTACTTCCTTGGTAAACGTGCGCGATGGGGTGCCAGGGCCCTTAATGTGTGATTTTTTGAGAAAGGGTATAGCCGCCGGGTTATAGGTGAATTTGGTCCCCGCTCCAATTTTTGATCTAACCCCCTCCAATGGTGTACCTTGATGTAAAAAAAAATTAGAAAATTTTTTGAACCCCCCCCCCCCCCCACTCCCTCCCATTTGGAGTTATGGCCATTTTATTGTATTATTTTCAAGAATTTTTAATTTCAATGGAAGTGAAGGAAATTTTCTGTTCTTTGGCATAAAGTTACATCTCGTAGCAATTTTGGTGTACTCCTTCACGTTGTTTCGGCTATTTGAAGTTTTCAATCGTAAAAAACACCATATAGGCGAAGAGCGACCACTTTTTAAAAATATTCCAAAAACGTGTTTTTTAACGTAGATTCACGTCACGTATTCACTTTTGGCGATTTCGATGCACCAAGGGCCGAAAATCGCAAAAAACCGTACAAAAATGTTGTTTTTTAGCAGATTTTTCAAATTTTGAGCGTTTTGTATGGAGAGAAGTGACTGAACGAAGAAACTAACGTCGGATTCGTGTTTAGCGGGTCAAAATACCCTGATAAACACCCTTTTCGCGGTCGTTTTATTTGAAGACTCGAAATTCGCTATTTTTGTCATGAAAAATCAGTGAAAAAGGTGAATTTTGAAACTTTAAGCAAAACGATCGCGAAAAGGGTGTTTATCGAGGTATTTTGACCCGCTAAACACAAAACCGACGTTAGTTTCTTTATTTGGTGAATTTTTCCGTATGAAGCACTGAAAACTTGAAAAATCTGCTAAAACAACAACATTTCTGCATGGGGTTTCGCGATTTTTGAACCTTAGTTCAAAGAAACAGCCAAAACAAATTAGTAGATTTTTCAAGTTTTCAAAAATTTTAAGAGGGAACATGGAACAAAATTTTTCAAGTAAGTAAGTATCTCAAAATGTTTTCTATTTTTCACGGATATAAAAAAATAAATAGAAATGAGACGTGCTAGTACCAAAAATTGGAGAAAACCTCACGAGGTATAGTTATGTTGGATAGAAAAATGGATAAATGGTGCGATTTAAAAAAAAATATCCCAAGTACCTAGGTATAAAGATATGTTAAACAAATGAAAAAGAAAATAAACGGAAACGGAAACATAATTTTAGATGAAGAAAAACGGAAACACTTAAAAACCGGAAATGAGAACGGAAACGGAAACAAAAACGCATTTCTGCGTTTTTCAAATTATTATTATTTTTTAAATAAATTTATGGATAGAATTTAGCCAGTATTGTTCTTTTTCCCAGATTTCCTTCAATTTTCAAAACAATTGAACCGAAAGTCGTAAAATCGTTGAGTACCTACTTATTTTTTAAACATTACCTACGTTTGTTACAAAATGACGATTTCTTTCTACCAATTTTTTCATTTTTGAGTTAGATACTCATTTACTGTTTTCCGTTATTATACGCTCATTTTTTATGCATTTTTTTCGTCATTTTTCTTCAAAAATATGTTATATTCAGTAGGTATGCTCTTGGAAATTATCTTGGAAATTTTTTTAGGATTTTTTTAGGTATTATACGTTTTCATTTGAGAGCAACTGTAAATGGAATTCAAAAAGGTTAGTTTGAAAACCATTTCATTATCCCAAGCATCCCAGAAAGGATCTCAACCACCAAAAATTTGAAAATGCTGATTTGTTTTTGATTTTGGTCTCAAATTTCGCAAAGAATCAGAAAAACATGGTTAGACAGCCGTGTGGTGAGGAGGCGGTGGTTGGTATCGTGTTTGGCACATTCCTTAGGTATTGGGCCTAGTGACGTTTCAAAGGTATTAAGCCGAGGGGGGGGGGGGGAGTAAAATCAGTGAAAATTCCCTCAAATTTTCTATTTTCCTAACTGCACGATACCTACATAAAAAGACTTTTACCCCCTCCCCCCCAATAATGCTCCTTTTCTACTACATGGGGAACGTGACGAATTTTTGAAGCTGAGAAAACGCATCATTTTCGCCCCCTTTTGTTATAATTGAATTACCGGAAAAAATTCGGAAACTGGGGTTGTGACCTATCAAAATGGTTTAAAATATGAATGCCCTATATTCAAACTATGCTAAGTGCCAAAAAGTAGTTTCTGAGATAATCGCATTTTAAGTTTTGTGAACGAGCAACTCTTGGCGGATGGGTTGTATACCTGAAAAATGAAGACACATAGGAAACTACCATCGATTCCCTATCTTTCAGCGCAAAAATCAGCCCGATTCGTTTTTTTGAGGCCGAGTAATCGCATTTTTAAAATTACGCTTTCTGGAAAAATTGGAAAAAGAAGGGAAAAAATTCAGACAAAATTGTAATTTCATTGTATTTCCTTTCACAAAACACCTTGAATTTTGAACAACATTGCCATAAATTATGTAATTTATTTTGAAAAATGAATTTAAAATAAAAAATCAGTCGTAGGGCTAAAAACAGACAAGTTTTTAAATGAAACTTAGCGATGGCGCTATTTTTCGGCTAGATTTTGAACCTTTAGAAAGTAGGTATTGGGCAAGTTGGTAGGTTCGGATGGTGTACTTTTCGACTAAGAATGCCATGGTGGTCATAACTCCATTTCGCCAAAAATGGCACTTAGCATAGTTTGAATATAGGGTATTCATATCACGATCAGTACAAAGATATTAGTGAAAATGTAATTTGAGCATTTTTGAGCTATTTTG